>JAXCGZ010021250.1:0-57500 GCA_037179515.1 Halocaridina rubra | reverse complement strand
CAGAATTGTACAGTACTTAGGCAAAAGCCATTTAACTACATAAAACAAAGTATACAGTATCAATGAAATTTAACGCAGTAATAATAATGTAATAATGCAGTACAGTACAGTAACTATACATTAATACATAGAGAGATAATGGGTAGGTTTTTGTTTGTACTGTATTTGAGAATGTTTGTAACTTGAATGTTCGGAAGTATGGGAGCGACTGTATTTTCCATCACTGCTATGTATCATAATACTGCTAGCAAATAGAATATTTTTAAGTGTTATTTTAGATCACGTAGAAGTCATGTTGACTCCCTGTTTTTTCCCAGACCAAAATGTTCAGATAATGGAATGATTTGACTCGATAAGTGATGAGTTTTTTCCCTCCCCCCATAAATTGACATATACCTCAGTTCCTTTCCAATCCCTATATATGTACATGTCATCCAGCCTTTCTAGATTCCCCTGCTCCAACCTGTCTGTCCAGCCTTATTTGTAACTAATAGTAATGCAAAATGACAAGCAACAACTACGTTCATTAAATACAAGTATGTTGATACTTAAAATTCTGTTGTTATTCAGATCAAGAATTAGTTACTTAGAGACCTGTACAGTCATTAAGCAGTATAGCACCGAGGTTAGTTATTATGAATTCCATAGTTGTACTAGAGAGTACTAGTGGTGATAGTTATCAAGGTTAAATGTGCCTTATTAATTAATTAGTGTGCACTAGTCTGCTAAATTTTCGCTTTCATTTGGGTAGTCATAATCTGCTACTGGAACTCGCGTTGGTCATTACCTCATTCAGTTTCTCAAACGACCCTTTAAATATGTTCCCATTGTATTTGTTTGGTTCTATGTGAGTTATATCTAGTTTGCTAGGACTTTGAGTTTGGTTTTAGTTTGTTTGTTTTGCCAGTATACCTGAATCAAATTCTCAATATCTTTTGGATAACTTAATGTGTTCCTCATCCTTTATTGATGTTCAGTCCCATTTGTTCTTTTCCCCCGTTTCTTTGCTTTGAGTTCTCGTATAGGCTTTGTATGTAGCTAAAGCTGTCAATGAATCTATTGGTAACTTGATTCCTTTTCAAGGGTGCTTTTATATATATAAGCCATAGAATGTACTATTTTTAGGGGTGCCTTTTGTCCCTTGACGCCATATGTTTTTCAGGGTTGTTTCGGTGAATATTAGCTCTTGATTCTGAATATACATGTGTTAATCAATTAGGGATTTTGTATTACAAGTATAACAAATACTACTAAATTGTGTTAAGTTAAAGTATATTTCAGTAATCTAAGCATGGAGGTTAAAGTTCAGTGCAAAGTACATGGGCACTCTTATGTATGGAACTTGAACGTACATGACTTTTGAAAAACGTGGGGGTTTTGCTAACAGACACACAACTGTATATACTTATACTGGTGGGTTTTTATAGATAGGCCTTGAAGCAAGTTTGTTCTTTGCAGGTATATTGTATATTTCGGGCACCAAGTTCGTATGAACTTCAGGGGTCTAAAAAATATTGTCCGTGAGGTCCATGTGTTTATCGTGTTGGAGTATAATTAGTTTTTTGAGAACAGCAACTTTTTTCAGGGGCTCAGGACTGTTTAGCCATATATCTTGCGAAACAGCAGCTACTAAAAACTACATATTTTTTTACCTTTAAATCATCGCTCGTACTTGCTTCTTCCTTAACTTTTATTTTTATACTCCTTTTTGTATATAATCAGCAGAAAAACTACTAAAGTAAAGTACTTTTTCTCTTTGTATAATCGACTTCATGAAATTGTTTTAAGTTTTTGAAAAAATACCACTCATGATTAGTTGTATTACTAAATCAATACTTTAACTCTTTGTATAATTGACTTCATGGAATTGTTTAAGTTTTTGAAAAAATACCACCCATGATCAGTTTGCATTACTAAACAAGTACTTTAACTCTTTGTATAATCGACTTCATGGAATTGTTTAAGATTTTGAAAAAGTACCACTCACGATTAGTTTGTATTACTAAACCAGTAAAGTACTTAAATCTTCTTACAATATACTTCATTAATTTGTGTAAATCTTAGAAAAAAATACCACTCCTGTTTAGTGTGCACTACTTAACCATTAAAGCACTTGTTCTTATTTCTTTGTGCAAAAGACTTCATTATATTTCATTAATCTTTGAAAAAATGCCACTCGTGTTTTGTTTGGTATTTCTAATTGTAGGTTGTCATTCGTTAAGCCAAACATTTGGGGATTTAGTAATGTTTATTACCAAGTTTATACAGTACTTGGATATTTGCTATTTTATACTTGCAGATATTAGATATTTTATACATATGGATATTAGTAGTTTAATACTTTACGGATATTAGTAACTTTATACTTACAAATAATATAATACAGTATTATACTTTTGGATGTTAGCAAATTTATACTTACAGATATTAGCTGTTTTATACTTGCAGGTAGTAGCTATTTCATACTTATGGATATTAGCGGTTTTATACTTGGAGATATTAGCAAATTTATACTTGCAACTATTAGCGACTTTATACATATGCATATTAGCAATTTTATAAGTAGGGATAATAGCAGTTATATATACTGTATAAGGATATTAGCAATTTTATGTGTGGTTGTAAACAATTTTGTACCTTACGATATTAGAAATTTGATACGCAGGGATATTTGCAATTTTATAATCACAGTACTGTACTCGTATAATATTATATGCTACAATTAATCCCTTGAGTTATAAAGAAAATGCCCTTTGGCTCACATCATCCAGTGACTGATCACGTGCTAAATTTACTTATTACTGGTATTTTCTACTGCTTTTATTTTTGTTAGGTATTAGTTTATTCTATGTTGTGTGTAATGTTACATATTTTTTGTGATCTCCCCATCTTAAGGGGGACTTGTTGATGATGTTTTTAAGTAACGAATAATGATCTGCCTTTAATAATCAACGCTCATCCAGAATAACTCGTAGATTTAGTACTGTTCCATGTCGCTTAAGAAAATGTTATACATAAGCGTAGTTCCATTTTACGTCGCCTTAAGAAAGCGTTCTGTTCAAAATAATTATTTGGTATGTATTCGAATTGGATATAAAAAAATGGAAAGTTATAGGTTCAGATGTATTGTGATCATAACAAATGTGGTAGAATGCTTGATTTGTGTAGTAAATCCTCGTACTAAAAATTAAGATGGAGAGGACCTTCCCAGTAGTTGTATAACACTGTATTTGACTCTTTATATATAACAATTCACAACACTCCCCATCTCATCATTATTGTTTATCATTCTCTTATTTCTGCCTTGCCCTTAAGCTGCTACTTTTTTCATATTTTCATGGTGCCAGGGCCTGATGAGGACAGTCTTCTTGTCCATCCCATATATATACACACACAGCCTTTTTCTTTCTTCTCTCTGTAACATTCGTTGATTCAAGAAAATCATTTAGATTTTGCTATTAGCAAATACTTGACATTAAAAATTTGTCCTTTCTGAGTAGGTAGGACACAGCCTAAACCTTCCTAGTGATAGTTGACCTTTTGACATTCGAGAGTAGTAATATGAAAGGTTTTATTTGGAACTTTGATATTCATTTTTTCTCATGTTTTTGGCCTATAGGAGGGACGACTCTTCTAATTATTTTCTCTAGATTTCCATAAGCCTTCATGATGTGTGTGTGTTTCATTGTTTTTTGTAGTTATTTTTTTTGTTATTTCTGTGAATATAAAGATTGTGCAATAAAGAAAAAAAATGAAAATTATATAGGAGATAGGGGTTGAATATAGCGTATATTTCAGAACGATGAAGAGGACGCGGGCTACACCCCAGGCGCGAGGGACGCGTGGTGGTGGTGGAGGTCCGCACCAGTACAGACAAGATCAACTCAGGTCAACTTTTAGGCTGTTTTTTCTGTTCTGTTCTAATGATATAAAAACATATAATTTTTTTAAAGAGAAGTATTTTTTAATTTTTTTTAAGTACTTCAAAAAACACACTGCAAGTTAAAAGTTTTTTCTATTTTTTTTTTTAATGAAGTCCTTAGTGGAAACATCTCACTTGAAAGGGTGTTCATTATTTTAATTATTGTTCTCCTCTTTTTTTATTATAATTATTGTTTCGTTTAGCGAGTGCCTTTTTTTTTTAAGTTGTGTAGCCTTAGTTGATCTATAAAGATTTAGATTTATTTAGGCCAGTTTCAGTATTTTTCGAAAAAAAAAAAAATTAAATTTGCCAAGAGTGGATTTGCTTTTATTAGTTTATTGCATTGACTACTTAGTCCCTCATTTGTCATGTAACTTTTTTTTATATATTTTTTAATTTTCCTTCTATTTGTTCCCTTTGCTGTCTTCATCCTGTGAGACCCATAGGGGCCTTCTGTTAAGTTCCCATTTCCGTAATCGCATGTTAAGAATATTGCTTGAATAACCCACTCCATTATCGAGAGCTGAATGTATGGATGGGCACATACCTCCCCCCACAATATATTTCATATCTTAACTAGCACTGATTATAGATTATAGGAAGAATATTGAATGAGGTGCCTATTACTGAGCTGGGCTAAGTGCCAAAATGACAATATGCCACAAAACAGGTATTCAGTTTTGCAACTTTTCTCTGATGTCTCGGTTGGCACTCGTGTTATGCTGATGTTACACTTAAAAAAATCATGAAATAACATGGGTTTGCACCGAGATATCAGTATGTTTTCACTGTGAAGCTTTAAACTTTTCTGGTATTTTGTAGTTTTGACACTTATTGCAGTATAGTTCTAGGTGCCTGAGATGTTGATTGTCATTTCTACAGAATGTAAATTACATGGAAGTATTATCATAGGGTCTAAAATGGTAAAAAAAAGGGCCCATTAAAGAAAATAGGAAAAATGTCTGAAGTACTTAGTCTTATTTCATTTCCTGAAGTGGTTACCTTCTCAGAGTACAATATAAAACTACTCTCTTGTTTTCAGTGTATCTTAGCATTGTACTTTGCATTGGTGACCACATTCATGTCATGAAATGAATTAATACTTTATAAATTATCCATTGTCGTTTTCTTTAATGTGCTTTTTCCTTCCATTATGAAATGTCTTAACCCGGTTGAATATTCAGAACTGAATATAGTCGTGTAAGGAGATACTTAGATATGCTTTCTAGACACTTGTATATTTCAGAGGGACTTTTTATGTATGACTGAAGTTAACATTGAAAACATTAGAACGTTTTACCTTTTATACGATTCCGTGATAGCTGATAGGACTGGGTTTAGCAATATTATTATAATTTTGAAACCCAAAAGCAAACCTTTTGATTGAGGACATTTGAAATGCATTTTCTCACTTTTCTTCTTAATTTTTGTCAATAAACTTCCAAGTATTATCCCCATTTCGTCTGTAGTTTTAAAGTAGGAATTGTCAGAAAAATCCCGGGATGTTTTTAGTAAATTTACAGTTCTCTCCCAAATCTTCCCTTCTTGCTTTTTGGGAGAATTGCTGAGCAATCATGGCATATTATTAGACATCGGCTGCCTTTGTGACTTTATCTAGTCTTGTAAAATACACTAAGGACTATGACCTGGACGTAAAATATTGTTTGCTGTCTGTGATTTCTTCTACTCATGTAAAGCAATGGTAGGGCTAAGTGAGGGATGTTTGAAATTGTTTGCTATGCATGTAACTTCATGTAGTCACATTAGACATAGGCCTAAAGTAATGAACGTATAATTTTGTGCCGTGTGTGTGTGACTTCATTTAGCTGTGTTAAATAGATGAAGGCCTAAGTTCTCGACATATAATTGCATTTGCTATAGGACTTCTAGTCATGTTAAACAGACTTAGGACTAAGTACTAGATGTATAATTGTGTTTTCTGTCCTTGTGACTTCATCTGGTCATGTTAAGAAGACGTAGGCTTGTGTTCTGGAATATATAGTATGTGGTTTCTTTGACTTCATCTAGTCATGTTAAACAGACTTTTAATTTTGTTTGTTGTTTTTGTGACTTCATTTAGTCTTGTTCAATAAATGTAGGCCTGAGCTATGGACGTATAATTTTGTTTGCCTTTGTGACTTCGTGTCATGATAAACTGATGTAGACCTAAGCAGAGGATGTTTACTTTTGTTTGCTCTTTGTGACTTCAGTTAGTCATGCTAGACATTTGTAAGCCTAAGTATTGAACGTATACCTTCGTTTCCTTTGACTGCGTCTAGGCCTGTTAAACAGACGTAGGCCTATATAATGGACACAAGATCGTTAGGTGTGTCCTGTACTATAATGTAAATGCATTACCAGAGGAATAAAGAATTCCTGTTACTATTCTTCTAAGCAGATAATCTCTTTTTTACTGTGTGCTACATCTGTATTAGTATTAATTTCACATTTCTTGCTGCTGTATATCTCTCATATGTATGTCTGTGGTATGAAAGAAGAAAATAGAGGCAGGTACTTAGGTTCTGTATTCAGTTATTTGATAATATTTACGGTCTTCGGATTACTCTCCCCGTTAAGTCTCATTTTGTTTGAGGCGTGTACTTAATCAAGTACCTGTTTTGAATTAATGATGTTGGGAACCGCTCTACTCTGGAAGTAATGAACCAGTGTTCCAGCCTATTGCATGGCACTGGGAGGGGCACCCAGCCGTAATTCCCCAGGTTATATTAGTGTCCACCCCCTCTTGTTTTGGGATTGATAGGGCCTTCTAGAATGACAAATATAAACAGTTAAATTACATCATATCTTCGATGAAGCCAGGAAGGCGATATGTTCCAGACATGTGAGTTTGAGAGATTGAAATGGATGCCTGATAAAATGCTTACCAAGTTAACCCCCATAATAGCCCGTTTTGACTAAACCCCAGGATTCGTTTTTCGGCGAAACGATGATAATTTTCAATATAACTAATGTTAATCTGTAAATCATATGTTGCTCTAGTGTTTTTTCTCTTATTTAATGTCATGAATTTATATTATTACTACTTTTTATAACCTTTTTATCTCTGAATATTATGGGGTTCCTTTGCTATCTTTGGATATATATATATTTTTTTTTATGGGGTTCCTTTGCATATTAGCTGTAATTTTTTTTTTTTTTCAAAGACGTGGGGTTTTTCACACTTTGTTTGTTTATTTTTGATATGTCGGGGTTTGTTTACTACACGATTATATCGTGTTTTTCATATTGCAAAGATTTGGGGAAAATTTCACGTCGTGGGAAATTTCTCTTAATTGGGTGGGTTGGGGGCTACACATTTACAACGAACTTAGTGTAAAAATGACGTGGTATAATTTGTAGTCTTTGCAATACTGTAGATGGAAATCTGAATAACTTTGTCTGTTTATATTCTAATTCTCCAAAGAGATAATTCATGAACTACGCAATGGGACCTATCGATAGTCGTTGTAGGATTCTTTTTTATAATTCTGAGTATTAATTTCGTGTTTAGCCTGGAAAGTACATTTAAAAAAAAAAATACATTTATTTCTGGTGCAAAAGTAATATGTAATTTATGTTGTGAAACTTTTCTGGTTAATATGAAGAATTACTTAGTAATCTTATTTGGTACGAAAGCCTTGTTAGTGTTGGTTTGGTAAAGGTTTCATGATATAATGTATGAAAAATTACTTCAAAATCTTTATTGGCTTAAAGTAATCTATCATTTTTTTTATTGCAGTACATATGAAAATACTTTGAAGTCTTGATTGGTGCTAAAGTAACTTGTATTTTTTTTGTTAAAAATGTATTGATAAATGTAAAACTTAAGTAATCACAAAGAAAATAACTTTAACTGCCTTTGTTATGGTCATTTAACGATTTACCTTTGAGTCTAAGAAGTAGCAATTTGTACAGTTTGCTTTCACATCAACTACACTAAATTTCCGTAACTCACGAAGTCCCTTTGTTTGTTACAGATACGGCCTCCCTACACGTACAGACTATCGCCTGATCGTGGAAAATTTGTCCAGCCGAGTGTCTTGGCAGGTGAGTGGAATTTTTGTGGAATTTTTTTTGAAATTTTGTTTTAAGAGAATTCCCCAGAATTCCTTTACCCCCAGCTTTGATTTTGTTTTGATGATGATAACAGTGCATTGTATTGTGTATTACAATATGTTGGGTTTAAGCACAATACATATTCAGATCTGTACTTTTCCTTTTATTTTTTAATAATTGTCATTTAAGAAAATGTGAGCCTTTGTGCTTTTGATTCAATGCCGTTTTCTTTCTTTTATGAGGTTGTCATTGTTTTATTGCCAGTTAGACTGAGATTCTTTTTTTTTCTTGTCAGTTAGACTGACAGTCATTGTTTTTTGCAAATGAAACCGAGATTAAAAAAAAAAAAAAATTTCATCGACGCTGACGTTGCTATCGTTTCAAAGCCTTGAAGTGTTCATTGTGATGCAGTTGTCTTTATGGTCGTATTTGGAGATTGTACTGTGAACTGGCACCTATAATTTATGAATGGGTAACTTACATATTTAATCACCTGTATAGATATATTGCTGTATGGCCATATTTAGAGAAAAATGCTGGTGCTTGTAAGTTATTAATGGATAATTTATAGTCGTATTCACCTGAATAAAGAAATTGCTGTAAGGCCATATTTGGAGGATAGCACTGGTACACTTGTAATTTATATACGGGTTATTTACAAACCATAACATTTTTGGTGAAAAATGGGGGTACCTGTAATCTACAAAACTTTAAACCTGAATTGAGTAACTGATGTATGGTTATATTTGGAGAAAAATGCGGGTATCTGTTTTTTTTTATCAAAAGGTAATTAGTAAACCTTTACACCTGAGCAGAGTAGTTGCTGTTTGACCGTATTTGGAGAAAAATTCCTGGTGCCTGTAATTTATCGATGGGTAATTTATAAGCGTATTCACCTAAATAAAGAAGTCGCATGATGCCTCTTTCAAGTTGCTTAGGGAATTGTCTTTGGCACAGGAGGGTACATCCATCAGATATGTGTTCTTTGTTAGTCCTTGTGACACAGTAGATCACGAGATTTTTAGTTGATTTGTGATATGATTATCATTCCACATTCTTGGCCTGAGAGGGTAAATGAGATTATGGTAGTGTTTCTGAAGCTGTTAGCGTCGCTAGATAATTGTTAGGATTGGTTCCTCTTTATTCCAGTATTGTCATTTATTAATTTCTTTAAGAAATTTTAAAATTGCAGTATTACTTTTTTCTATATGAAATTATTTTCGTTATGTCCAAAAAAAACCTATTATCTCATCTAATAGTGATTGCTCCATTATTTAGTTGATCGTAAAACAACTAGAGAATTTTTTTTTCGTTTACAAAGAGTGGGTTGAAGACAGGGGACACTGAACATGACTTTCCATGACTGGTTTTGGTTATTATGAATGTTAAAGGCTTAAGCCTTGCAGAACGTACTGACTCTGAATACATCACATCTAGAATAGAATTGTTTACGTGGTCAAATCTTGTATGGAAGAGTAACCCCTGGGTGCTTGAGGGTCATTTGTATTTTAAGACAAGTAACCCAACCTAACGACCAGCCCAACAGTTTACGAGGTTATTTCACCTTACCTGGGGTTCTGGGGAGTTATTTGTTTTTACAAAATCTATATTGTCAAAGACTATTCAAATAAGGATTATTTTTTATGTAGAGTTGATTTGGAAGATTGATTATATTAACCCCCAAAGGGCGGGCAACCTAAGGAAAACTTGCTGCATTGATTGCGTTTGATTGTGCATTAAATTCCACCTATGTTGACCACTTTATATAACACTTGAGGGGAGAAAAGATGCCATACAACACCAGAAAACATTGGCATGCCAAAGCAAGTGTTCCTCATCCATATTGTTTTGGAAACAAGCCCGCGGAGTTTGAAAGCAATTTTGACGGCAACTGCGACCAGTATGTATGCATGCGAAATGACGTAGTCTGCCTTTAAAGGGTTAATCCTGAGGTACTGTTCTGCATGCCACTCTGACCCTGCAATCTGGCTATGTTTCGATTAACATGCTGAGTTGGCAGTTGATGGAGGTTTTGAGGAGTTGCTATCATTCCTCCAAAAGAATTCTGGAAGAGAGATGCTTTACGTAGTATCAGAGGGAATAGAAACAGAACACTTGCGTGCGAGCCAACTGTTTGTCCACAAGTTTCTTCTTTTTGTATGTGTATTTATATATTTGCACAATGAAACCCCAATATTATTAATACATTGTTCACAAAAAACATTTTAAACCTCAGAGGAGCCGAACTCGTGTAGCGAGCCTCGTGGTCATACCGCCTTAACTGACTAGGCTACTACAGCAGATAAGAATCTGCATAACCAGATCAATCAAATTTTTTTCCCGTTCTCATATCAACCTATGAAAATTGTCTGTGCAGTTCATATATATATATATATATATATATATATATATATATATATATATATATATATATATATATATATATATATATATATATATATAGTGAAAGATATTAATAATGCACTATTAGCCATTCAGAACATTAACACTCAAAAACCTTTTTCAAAGGGGATATCAAAGAACACTTAATAACGAACAGTTTATTACTATAAAGAAGTGCTGAAACAGTACTCTTTCATAGCTTTAATATTTATTGTGGAAGCCTTGCATGTCTTGTGCAACCTTTGCATTTGCTTCTTCATCACTTCCTGCATTATTCTGCAATGACGTTTTTGTTTCCGCGGGAGAGTTACCTCTGGTGCACCGGAGCCGTAGGTTGTGCGGACGCTGGCTTAGCCCTTCTTCTTCATTCACCAGCCCAGTTTTGTTGCCGATCCATATCCGGTTAATGGAGGTAGTTCCAGCATCCAGGGCCTTGCTCTTGGGATTTCAGTAGCCGCCTAGAGATATATATATATATATATATATATATATATATATATATATATATATATATATATATATATATATATATATATATATATATAAATAAATAAAATTTTTTTTCCTTTCCAATATATCTAGCTCCTCCCTGCTATACAATAATTTTATATTTCGTCATATTCCTGCCAAAGCCATCAGGGGTTAGTCACAGTTTTAGCAAGAATAGGGAGGCATTAGGGCTCATATCCCAGCCCTCCCCTCCTTTATCCCATTTGGTTGACATAATATTCTTGGGGAAAGTTATGTTGTGGTGTTTCTATGATACAGTTAATATAAAAAATATAATTTTTCCCCTTATATAGGATGGGTTACCCTGCTGTTTCATAAAGGGTCTGTAGTTTTTAAGTGATGTACGAGATTTTAACTTGTATTAAATGATAAAATACTCAAATACTCCTCTTAAATGCCAACCTTTTGATATTCCAGAAGACTTTTTACGGTGTTTTTACCATGTATTTTCAGGTGGTTCTTAAGCTTAAGGGACAAGGGTTCTTAGGACTATTGAGTAATATTGGCAAACCCTAGAACCTCTTGAGCTAATTGGAATATTCTTACCTTATCTCATTGACAAAGTCATGACTACTTTTCCTGGGTCTTTTCATTAAGGGGCTGTAATGTGTGCATGTTCGATACAGGTAAGTTTTAACATAAGTTACTCGTATTTAGAAAATCTGTAAAGACGTTGGCCAAGCGTTGCGTACAAACTAGGTTGTTTGGAGTTGAATCCCGAACATTTGTGAACGTGTACAGAGGTAAATTTTTATTTTTAGCACAGTGAATTACTCAGCCTCCAGTGGATACTTTCTCTACCAAATGGGTATATTAAGGTAAGGGTATACTCTCCTTGGGGCATAGTTGTTAGTTATGAATTCATCACCCCATTCTAGGATTCCCTCATCCTTTGCTAAGTGTTTTATTGGCCAAAGTGAGCAATATGGTCCTCCCTCCAAACCTCATTTGTAAAGGTAAGGACTACCACAACAAAGTTGAATATTGTTAGTTACAAATTGTATTCGCATGATGAAGCTCTTCCATGGTCGTGAGGGTCGGAGGAATTGCCGATAGTTACTCTTACGGTGCAACCAGGTATCTTTTAATTTAAATTGAATTTCAGGTTGTTTGAGGTAATAGGCACTCGTCATTATTGAGGTTCGAGGTGCTTTTGTTGATGAAAGAAGATGTGTATGACACTGAATTGAATGGTTTTGTGATGTACCAGTTTTCACAGTTAATGAATGTTTGCTTTATGTGCTGGTATTACAGTTGTACTTATATCATGAATGGTGTACGAGTGAGTGAATGTTTGAAAGCAGATGTACGCAAGCAGTTCGTCAGGTCATTTTGACAAGATAGAGAGATGATTTGACTTTCATGGTAAATTGATTATAATTGAGTGATTTTGACACTCAAGTTTTGGGTATAGACTTAGACACTCAACAATTATGTAGATAACAGAAAGAATATATTTATGAGACTTAGAAATGTATGTTATTGTGAGATTAACAGAACCATGTATGGAGATTCTGATCACGTAAGAGTGGAAGGCATTGGGATTAAAGAAGTGATAAATGTGGGGCTCTATTTTTTATCTTAACCTTTCCAGATTTCATTGTAAAAGAGTTTTGCAGCCAGTGGTTTCACGGGTGTGTCTTTTAGATGTTTAAAAAAAAAAAATCTTCATTAGTAGCTCTCTGGTAATGCTACTAATCCCAAAAATGTCTTTTTAAGACTAACGTAAGAGAGAGAGAGAGAGATGTCGTAGCTTGAGGGAAGGATGATGACGGACGCGCAGTGTGCCATGCTGGCTTCCTGAGAGAGAGAGAAAGATTCTAGGACCCATCCTGAGTCAGAACACGCGAAAAAAGGCGGCAGATCTCATCTCATCCTTTCTGTGCCAGGTCTCACTCACGAAAAACGAGCAAACGCAAAAATAGTTCCTTCCTTGACTGACTAGAGTGACACTGCCTCTCTTGCACCACTCTACCTCCTCCTACTCCTCCTCCTGGTGGGTGGGTGCCGAGGTAGTACCTAACCATATTTGGCTGCTGCTCTCTGCTGGGCGCATATGCATCATCCGTCCGTATTCCTCTAGCTTTGTTGGAGGGCTTGTTGGGCCGTACGTACATTCCCCCTCCATCAGAGTTAGTCTTTTGGGTCGCCCTTTGCTTGGGACACGAGAGTGCTGACAGATGTTGAAGGAGGTTGTCCTCGCGGTATAGAGAGAGAGAGAGGGTACACACACACAGGCGACCTCGCGCTGTTGAGTAACGACTTCATTTCCCTTGAATTACTGATCCCCATATCCAGGACAGGTAAATCAGGGTACCTGAAGGGTCAAATGCATTGGCCTTGACCTTAAGTAGCTATTCCTAGTGTTGGTTTATTTATTACTATTTATTGTTATTATTATTATTATTATTATTATTATTATTGTTATTATTATTATAGTTTATTTAAAACAAAAGAATCACCTGTCAAATTCAGTCAGTCTTTGCATATATGAAACGACATGGAATTATTATGATTCCATTATTTTATACATTCTGTATATATATACATATATATATATATATGTATATGAATGATGACCTTTCTTAATGACCTTTCTCTTGTTTCAGGAGTTTATAGATAGCTATAAAACTTTTGGTTGTGAGTATTGGGTAAATTGCTCACTTATTTTCACCCCCACATTTGTCTTATCAATAAATGTGAGTGGAAGGTTTTCATAATAGATTCATGTAGAACACATATTTCTTCTCAAAAGGGATTGTTATTATTATTATTTTTAATATTTTTGGGGCTAGGAGTAGCTAGGCATAGTTTTATGCAACCTCTTCTGAATGATAGGTATATATGATCTGTGTTAACATATGACTTTATATTGACAGGACCTGAAAGACTTCATGCGCCAAGCCGGGGAAGTGACCTACGCTGATGCCCATAAGTCACGAAGGAATGAAGGGTAAATATTTTAATCTTGCGTTATATTTGATATGTAGCTCAAATTTCACACCTTATTTTCTTAACTGTATTTTGTAAATTAAATTTTTACAGTTGTCCCACATCTTACGTGGTTTTAAATAGTGTGGTTTTGACTATCCACGGTTGGACAAAGTAGGAAAAAATTTATAAAACTTCAACCTCCAAAAAATGATTTATAACTAAAGTATTGTTTTTTTTACAGAAATTACAGTTGTATTATGCAGAGTTAAAGTAAAGTACAGTAATCTAGTGATAATGCAAAGTATATTAGAGGTTAGGAATATATTACATGCTAAGTATATTTAAGTTGAGCCTGGGAAGTTGGTGGTAATCATTGGAGAGAAGGGGAGTGAAAGTCAAAAGGATCAAGATGGTACACGTGTGTGAATATATATATATATATATATATATATATATATATATATATATATATATATATATATATATATATATATATATATATATATATATATATATATATATATATATATATATATATAATAATTTTTTTCTTTTCAGTGTTGTAGAATTTGCTACCTATGCTGATATGAAAGGAGCCCTGGAAAAGCTGGATGGAAAAGACTTGCACGGACGGCGCATCCGTCTCATCAACGACTCCAGCTCCCGTCGTTCACGCAGGTCCCGTTCAAGATCCTCCTCACGATCCCGCTCGCGATCAAGATCACGTTCACGATCCAGGTAAATGATTTAGGGTCAGTCTTGCGAAAGTATGTAAGATTGGAGATCATTTAATATATTTTTGGATGATAATGTCGGTATTTAGGAGGTATTCAGTGACAATAGAGATATTGAATTTATTACTTGTTGCTTGAGAGAGAGAGAGAGAGAGAGCCCCCTTAGAGTTAAATATACATATACAGTATATGTACGTATGTATATACAGAGAAACGGACACAAACAACACAGTTTATTTCATTGTAGTTTAGAAATTCTTCTAGCTTATGCAGGTGCATATATGTAAAGAATCATACAGAAGTTGACTGATTATAGTTCACTTAGCATTTCAGATTTATAATTACCTGTGGTAAAAGAATTTAAGAACAGCACATTGTGGATAAACCCGCTTCTCGTTCCAATTCCAGGTCTCGCTCCCGTAGCCGTTCCAGATCCCGCTCACATTCTCGCTCAAAGTCCAAATCTCATTCGCGATCTCGCTCACGATCTCCATCTAGGTAAGTTTAATAAGAAAGAAAAAAAAAATCCCCTTCAAACTTTTAGTTACCTTGATATAATTCCAATATGTTTTGTTTTCTAGTGGTATTTTTTTCCCTGGGAAAAGGTGGAATATATGGCTGAAATAATCCTTTTCTGGAAGATTTTTCCGGCTCCTACTGTAACTAACTGCACGTACACGTAGGTTGCTTGTACGGATTGTACACTTGTACAATTAGTCAGGCCTTGTCAAACAGACATGTTCGGGGTGTTTTTGTTAGATGTTAAATTTAAAAAACTAAGGAGCTAAGAGGAGTGATAAAAGTATATTAGCTTTTCGTGAATGTGTGCTTTGACTTGGCCACCTCCTTACAAGGAAGCTTGCAGCCATTGCAAACCAGCTGTGGCTGTTGGGCCCCATGGTGGGGTGGAGAAATTGTGGCAACCCCTTATCCTCAAGGAACTGAGAGGTGTATTTGAGGCTTTTTGGCTTCTGATGGTGTGTGCTTTGATTCGGCCGCATCCCTTACATTGTGGAGGGCAGCCAGTTTATATGTTGGTTTGATAAATTGCCTTGCCTTGTTTTACATCCACAAAGATTTAACTGTCAGTAAGAAAGTTATCCCTAACTCCAAATACCATTTGTTCTAACATTTTGTGCCTCAAACTTGTACATCACTCTCAGGCTGTAACTCTCCAGTGTACAGGGTATGTTGGAAAGGGTGAGAATGCACAGGACATGTTGGAAGGGGTGAGAATGTACAGAGTATGATAGAAGCATTGAGAAAGCACAGGGTTGATGGAAAGGGTGAAAATGCACGGGGTATGTTGTAAGAAATGTAAATACACAGGGAGAGTAAGATGGAAGGGGTGAGAATGCAAGGATAATGTGGAAGGGGTGAGAATAGGGAATGGATGAGAATGCACAGGCTATGAAGGAAGGAGTGAGAATGCATAGGGTATGATGGAAAGGGTGAAAATGCACAGCATATGATTATGCCTCCCTTTTTTAATAGGTTGCGGCTATACCCTACTGGCTTAAGTGGGAGTGTGGCTTGGTTTGAAAAAAATTAGTAGTGCTATAAACACACCATATAAATGCCAATAAGATGTGACTGCATGTGGACTGTGGTTGGAGTGCCCCTTTTATATACCTTTAATTAACTTTACTAATACCGTTTGCTGTTTTATTCCAGAAAGACATAAAAAAATGTCCCTTTTATATTTTACACTATTTAATTTACTAATCTGCATGCTTTTTTTTTTTTTTCTTCTTGTAAACTCGCCAGGGATAAAAGGGATAAGAAGTCTCACTCCAAATCTCGCTCAAAGTCGAGGTCTCGTTCAAGGTCCCGTTCCCGATCTCAGTCCAAGGAGAAGTCCAAATCAAGGTAAGTCTCGTTTTCCCGTTCTTTGAGTTGTTTGTATTATATCGTCATATTTGTATAATTGTTTCTTCTGCTTCGTTTTTAATAGTTTAGAAATTTCACCCAGTCGCTGCCTTCTGTCTTTTAATATGAAAATTGGCTTTCTTGGTATTTTGCTTTCAAATTTTATTGAAGGTTTCATGCATCATGTTTGAGATCTCATGCTTCATGTGTGAGATCTCGTGCTTCATGTTTAAAATTGGCTTTTAATGTGAAAATTGGCTTTCTTGGTATTTTGCTTTGAGATTTTATTGAGGTGTCATGTATCATGTTTGAGATCTCATGCTTCATGTGTGAGATCTCGTGCTTCATGTTTAAAATTTTATGCCTTGTATGGTTAACCTCTGATTGTTTGAGATCTCATGCTTCATGTGGTTGACCACTGAATGTGCTTGAGATCTCATGCTTCGTGTGGTTGACCTATGAATGTGTTTTGAGATCTCTTGCTTCATGTGGTAGACCTGAATGTGTTTGAAATCTCATGTCTCTTGTGGTTGACCTCTGAATATGTTTGAGATGTTATGCTTCTTGTGGTTAAGATATGCTTTATGTGGCTTACCTCTGATTGTGATTTGAGATCTGCTTCATGTAGTTGACTTCTGATAGTGTTTTAGATTTCATGCATCATGTGGTTAACCTCTGAATGTAATGGAGATATCTTGCTTCATGTAGTTGACCTCTGAAAGTGTTTAAGATCTCATGCTTCATGTGGTTGACTTCTTAATGTGTTTTAGATCTCATGCTTATTGTGGTTGACCTTTGAATGTATTTGAGGTCTCATGATTATTTTGGTTGATCTTTGAATGTTTGTGCTTCATTTGGTTGACCTCTGAATATGTTTGAGATCTTGTGCATCATATGGTTGACCTGAATATGTTTGAGATCTTGTGCTTCATATGGTTGACCTGAATATGTTTGAGATCTCGTGCTTCTAGTTGTTGACCTTAAAAGTGTTTGCGATCTGCTTCATGTAGTTGACCTCTGAGTGTGTTTGAGATCTCGTTCTTCTTGTGGTTGACCTTTAAATGTATTTAAGATCTCATTCTTCATGTGGTTATCCTCTGAATATGTTTCTTGTACTTTGTGTCGTTGTCCTCTGTCGCTTCTATGTAAAAAAAAATTCACATGAGTGAACGCGGCAAACCTTTTTAATTTAAAATCCAAAGAGGCAGGGAGAATGGGAAGTGTATAGGAGGGAAATTTGGGCAACTGCAGTGGAATAGAACTGTATAAAACAGAATCATACATTGCTGAATCTCATTGGGGTAACCCATTGATAGGCAGCAAATTTTTCTTCTTGATGGTTTTACCTTAGAATAGAACTTTTTTTTTATATAATCTTAGCCACTTGTTTGAGGTTGTAGTTGTTCCTTATATTTCCTGGCTGAACAGCGCAATGTCTTTTAAGGAAGGCCACTTCTATCCAGGGTTTTCCCACAGAGCTTTCAGGGAGTGTATGTCATGTTGTTGGCGTATGTGGTTGCAAGAACTTTTTCGGTGTACAGTATTTGCTTGCCTGTCGACGATGACTTGTCTTGTACAATTACCAGTGGTTTGAAGTTGACTCCTCCCTGACTTTTCAGTTTTGTCACCTGATTGAAATATTTTCGTGAGCCTCTATTTCCTTGTTGTTACTGGTTGTATCATAAAGGTAACTAATTCCTGTGTCCTGTATTAATTTTTTAAAAGTAGTTTTAGAAAATTTTATCATCTTAATTTGTCCAATGGAATGGCCGTATCATTTTATCTTTGACCATGGTTTCCTGTCTGTGCTCACCTTCTTTCAAATGGGGATTAATAGCGACACATAAAACTTCGAACATACATCCTCCTCAAGGAATTTTCAAAATATCTTTCCTTTGTTAATAGTATGACTGTGTATTTTATTACTGGGTATCCTCATGTTCAGTTCACTGCCACATTCATATGCAGTTGATTATATATATCTGCGACAAGTTTAACCCTTCCCCTGCGAACTGTTGAAATTAATTACACCTCAGTGTGTGAGGTGTGGGTGCCAAGCCTTAGAAAAAAATGTTGTACTGCCTCCCTTGACATCGAATTGGCTACTGAATCATATAAGTACCTCTCAGCTGGTTAAAACATCAACTGTGTTTGGCATCATGACCTCAAATGCCTTACAGATTTCCTCTTCACTTGCACTAGAGGGTATGGTGCTCAATTTGAAATTAGTAGTTTGGCATAACTTAAGTAACGCTGAATTAAATTTTGAAACGATGGAATAAAATCTTTGCAAGACGTAACATACAGGCTTGTACATTGGCAAGTACGTCACACATGCTGGAAGCTAGATATTGACAACAGATCTGTAATTCACAGGTAAAGGGTTAACATAGTGTCGTAAAGCTGTGAGCAAGTAACGGATGAAGTGAGAGAAGTATTCAGAGGACTGCCCCTCCCTGGAAAGTCACATCTGAACGGTCTCTCATTGATTCTATAATAAGGAAATAAGGAGATTTCTCCAGTAATAAGATTTAGGTTAGCTTTGCTTATAGTTTGCATTGTAGGTGATTTTAATTTGTAACCATAAATTGGAGGAAAAGAAAATCTCCGGAACTGTCTTCTTGGACGCAGTTGTCCTAGAACAGAGGTTTGGACCAATATCGTTTCGTTACTGTACCAGTGTTTGGACCAATATTATCTTGTTACTGTACCAGCATTTTGGCCAATATCGTCTCATTACTGTAATGATTCTTAATTAGGCTGAGCAGTTTAATTCTTGAATAATACATAAAACTACACAGTACTGTTACATACAAATTCTCTCATTTACAGGTCACGTTCACATAGCCGTAGTAGGTCACCTGAGAGAAACAAATCCTACAGCCGTTCCAGATCGCGTACTCCTAATGGTGATGCCGAAGAGGATTAGAAACGGATGTCTCGTGACACTTATTGTGTAATTAGTTCATTTTGCTTTTTGTAAGACAACACTTAGGATTAAGTAATCGGAAATCAAATTATTATTGAACAGCTTATTTGGGTACTTGGTTTATATCAAGCCATGTTAAGTAATAAACAGTTCTAATTAAACATAAACCAACAGCTTGTTATTTGGGTACTCTAGTTCATATCGAGACATACATTGATATCAGCTGTTATGTAGACGAATGCACATGTAGTTCGTCATCTTTCTTTTTAGCTTTTGGTGATAGTTGTTCTGTAATAAGTTGGTATATGTCCAGTTGTATGAATTTTTTTTCCCTCTCCCTTGCAAGAAAGTACATATAATCAGCAGTTTAAGTGATTCTTTTGTGCAATGTGGAGGGTTGTTTTGAAGCACTTTTCTATTGCCGTGTCAATGGTTGTGCGATTACGATAATGTCGACCTGGGCATTAAATAAGCATCATTTTTTTTTTTTTTTTTTTTTTTTTTTTTTTTTTTTTTTTTTTTTTTTTTTTTGCGCGCTGATGTGGAACAGAATATAATTATTTTACAAGTTGCAATAATTTTGTGGCCCTGTATATCCTGTTTAGATTTTTCAAGTTAACAGCAATTTTATTGAAAAAAAAAAAAAGGTAGTTTTTGTAGTTTTTAAAGTAAATATGATTTTGACCAACAGTTCATTGATTCACTAGGTACGAAAATGAACGAACTCCAGTGCTGGTGCGTTGTTTTGCAGTTGTTATACGTACCTGTTTGTATTTTTGTAAGGATAGCAATTTTTCCACTTAATTCTGCTTTCACAATTGTATTTAATGAGGTGTCTTGACGATAAGCGATATTGGAGATCAGTGTAGTTAAAAATGCTCATATTTCCTTGTTTTACACAAAATATCCAAGCATTTTGATTACTATAGTGTTTAGAATTTCTTAAATGTAGTTAACATTCGTACGGTAAACAATGTTTCTGTTAAAACGGTATCAATATGTGTTTGTTTTCATGGAGAGGTAGTTAAGAGATTAAAGAAAACTGAAAAAAAATTTGTAGGCCTAACCAAAAAAAAAAAAAAAAGTTGCCAAATTTACACTAGGCTCTGAGTCTTAAAAAGCACATATTCTATATAGAATTTTGAGTCCGTTTTCAGATGAAAGTACTTGATTAACCAAGGTGTGTTTGAATACAAGTAAAGATGGCCTTTTTTTTCTCTCTCCTTAGTAGAAATATTGGTATAGAACGTTACTTGCACATACAATTTGTTTTTATCTGAATTAAAATTCGGAATAGAATCTTATGTGCACATATTTTTATATCTTAATTGAAACATTTGGAATAGAACCTTTCTTGCACACAATTTTCCTCTTTTCCCCTCTTAATTGAAATATTTGAAATAGAACCTCACATGCACCTTCCCTGTATATGTATTGTTGAAGCTAAAGTGTAGAATATGAAGCAAATTGGCTTAAACATGCAAGTCTCATGCTTACAGTATATTTCAATCCAGGGAAATTAAATATATATATTTTTTTTTGTACATTTAATCGTATATAAGTAGGCCCATTGTATGAAAAAAACATTCATATTCAATTATATGTTTTGATTACTGCAGCTAGTTCATCTTGCAAGAAAAAACCTTCAATAACAATGTTTAGATACTCTTTGAATTGTATTGTCATTGTAATAAATGGTTCAAAGGAAGAAGAACTTTCGTCTACAAAGTTTTATGTTCTGCATGGCTGGCTAGTCTCGATGGAAGATGGAGAAAAAACAGTTGTAACCCATTATATATGCAATTGTCTCTCACAAGCAGGGCCACTTCTCTTCCTAATCTCTCTACTCCAAAAACTTGCTACCACCCACAACTCGCATCACCATCTCCTTCCACGCAACCATAAACTTCCATGCCCCTCACTCTCTCTAGAAACCCTACCCACCACACTCCCAAACTGCACCTCCCTTTTCAGCTTAATATAATTTCTCTTCTCACAAACATTTTCCCCATCTCTTCCCTTGAAATCTCATTCTTTCCACAACCCCAATACAGGGTCTTCCTCTTTACTCTTACTCATTCCATAACTCCAATATCTTCCCCTTTTACTTCCACTCATTCCCCAGCCGAGCGCATTTCATTATACATTTCTTTCTTTTGAATCAGACCATTACTGCTGTTCTAGATAAGTGGACACTAGACATGGGACATGAGCATATTGGACCAATTAAACCATCATAAGCTTTGACTGAGGTCGCTGTGGCTGCGTGTCAACGTACGCAACTTCTATTCATTAAGTCGAGGGTTCAAGGCCTGCCACAGTCCGAGGTTAGAAGAGGCATTCACTCAGGGTAAAGGTCACTTGCCAAAAGGTACCGTCCTAGCCCTGAACAGAAAGGCGAGTCAGTGACGTAAAGCCGATCACTAGCTCTGACTGAGTCAGATAAAAAATGAAGATGAATATTGGCAAGGCACCCTGATGTTTCCCAGGTTAGTTGTGAAGGGAGCATTACTTTGAGCAATGGAAAAATATTTTGCATCTTGAGCACTGGTGATCATCAGTCATCGTGCCTTTAAATGTCTGCATATGAATGTGCCTGATTAGCTCATGTACTACAGATGCAAAGCATGAAGAAAATGGTGTTCCTAAACCGCTAAAATTTCATCCCCAGATTTTTAGCTTGTCCCAACCATTACACAGGGGAAATAGGGGTGTTGACAAAACTAGAAATTTTTTATATCAATAATACTATCTGAAGACAAAATGTGGCCTAGTAGGTAGGGAGTTGAAGGTCTCAAATGAAAGCTCTAAAGCCTGACTATGCCCCCTCTCCCATCATGTGGACCCAGTGACCTCAAGCCAATGTGGTGATGCGATGTGACGAAGACTCTCATCACACGAGAAAGTGTTATAAACGGGCTAGAAAAAGTATATAATGAACGAGATTAGAAAAATATGAAAGGAAACTGGATATCTTTTAGAAGCATGAGCATGTTTTATACTTTTAAAAGTTCAATACCCTGTACTTAATGAATGACATAGGGCAAGTAAATAAGGCAGTCAGACTCGTTATGATCCTTCTCTTACTTCTAATCTGGATTCTCTCTCTCTCTGCTGTAAGGTATCTTCCCTTTCTCTTTTCTATCACTACTACTTCCATCACTGCTCTGATGAGTTGGCGAGTTGCATCCCATCCCCACTGCCAAGGCCGCGGACACTCACCAAGCGGCCTCATCTCACAGGTACTGCGTGGAGATTTGTAGCTCGTGGATTGGTCGGTGCAGCGTGCTTCCCATCTACCTCCAGACTCTGGAACTCTCTTCCTCCTCCCGTCTTTCCTAATTCTTATGACCTTTCATCCTTCAAAAAGCAGATTTATCGTCATCTCGGGGCCTTGTCCTCCATATCTCAAGTCCTCTGTACTTTGTTTTTTTTCTGTGTCGTTTTCCTTTGTGTGACATTACCTCATCTCTGCCTTGTCCTTTTCCTTTGTCGTGGTATTTTCTCGTGACCGGGCCTTTACTGATGAGCGCGTTTCTGCCTGTCCCGTTGTCACAAAAAAAATTAAAATAAAACTTAAATCTTGCAGAGCTAATGAAAGCTAAATCTAAAATATTTAAGTACTACAGTATTCCCTTCAGGTAACCCAAGGAGCACGTATTCCAGAGTTTGGAGACCAGAGTTAGTTAAGTAGCCAAAAAGATGAAGAACAGAACTGCATAAAAAAAATTGCAGACTCAACTTAAGAAACATTCTAATCCCCAAAAAAGACTTAATTCCTTACAGAAATGGAATCATAAGCTACTGGAATTCTGTTTTGCATGTTTCACGCTAAACTGTTTTGCAAACAAAGGCATAATTCCAAATGGAATTGGAATACTGTTTACCTACAAAGGCATAATTCCTAATGGAATTGGAATCAAAAGCTTCTGGAATATGAATTTTCATGTTTGGCACTAAGCTATTTTGCAAACAAAAGCTTAATTCCCTAAAAAAACTGGAATCATGGTTTGCACTAAAATATTTTAAAAGAAAGGCTTATTCCTTATAAAATGGTTGGCACTAAACTACTTTGAAAGTGAAGGCTTGACTTATGAAACAGGAATCAAAAGCTAACAGAATCCAGTTAAGTTTGGCAGTAAATTGTTTTGCAAACTATGGCTTAATTCCTTAAGAAACAGGAATCATGTTTGGCACTACACTATATTGCAAACGAGCTTTACTCCTTTTAAAATTGGAATCATGCATTGCATGTTTGGCAATAAATTATTTTGCAAACAAAGGGTTAGTTCCTTATGAAACTGGAATCATAAGCTCTCCGCATTCTATTAACAAATTTGACAAAAAAAATTTGCAATCAAGCTTGATTCCCGATGGAATGGGAATTAAAAGCTACTGGAATACAGACACTCCAATTTACGAACAAGTTAGGTTCCAGAAGTCTTCATAAGTAGTGCTTAGGTATAATAGTTACTATGCAGTACTTATGCTAAAGACAGTTAACTACTAAATAAAGTATATAGCATTAATGAATTTTTACACAGTAGTGATAATGTAATAATGCAGCACAGTAATACATACACTGGAACATGGGTAGGTTTCAAGTTCAGAAACTTGGTTGTTCTTAAGTAGGGGAACATATATACTACTTGTGGAATAGAATTAAAAGCTACCAGAATACTTTTTATGGAATTGGAATCAAAAGCTATTGGAATATTGCATGTTCAATACTGAACCATTTTGCAATGTCTGATTTAAAACCTTACCTCACCGAGATTACCATCAGGGTCTTGGTCAGGTCTCAAACTCGAGGTCGGTTTTGCATAATTCTAAACCTGTTTCAAGATGGATGAAATCATAGAGCTTGTCACTTAAAAACTGATAATATATTAAATGTTACAATAAAAGTAATAGCATTTAGAAATACATTAAGAACTACTTGCAGTGTCAAAACAACTAATTAAAATATTTAGGTAAGCTGAGAAGCAATTAAATATCAAAACAGGTTCTAGAACTATCCCTCCCCAAGACAGTTGCCCCTTGAAATTTGTCTCCTGGCAATTGCCCCAGATATTTGCTTTTATTACAATTCTCTACTTAAAATTGCCTACAATGCAAACTCTAACCTAACCCAAATCTTATTACTGGGCAATAGTCTTTACTGGAGAATCAACGGGGCAACTGTTTGGGGACAGTTATTCTCTGGGGCAGATGATCTATGTGGCAGTTGTCCTGAGACAATTGTCTGCAGGCAGTGGTCCTGAGGCAATTGTGCAGGGGGATAACTGAAAATATTCACACTAAAGCGTACAGTAATGTAACGTAAAAGAGAGCGACAAAGTCTAAACAAGGGAATGTTCAAGGAAATATTATTACTTGACCAAAGATCAACTACGCAGTAACAACGGTTTTATTTCTAGGAATATGCCACAATTCTACTGGTCCCCTCACCAGGTAAATCGCATATTTTTCTAGGTGTCATTTGTAGCAAGATGACAATTCTAAGTGGTGCCCTCACTAGGTGAATTATAAATTTTCTTGGTTTCATTTCTATTGACAATTCTAAAGGCCACCTTACAATACAATTCACAAAATTTGTTTCTTATTTCTTGATTAAATTTTTCTTATACACAGTGTAAGCAATTCTTTAATATGTATCACTTATGCTGGGGGAGGAATAATTATTATTATTATTAGGAAAAAGAAAAGATGGATAAAAATATAAAATCATGTAAAATGGTACCTTGGTACTGGACACCCGTATTCCTACGAGTTAGAGATACAGGAAGGATGGTTTGGTAAGCCCTTCTCCCTCCTTTTTTTAACATATAACCAATCTATAAAGAAGTGTTTCTCAACCATTGCGCCCATGTGCACTGGTGCGCCCTGAAAGGTAGTCGGGTGTGCCTTAAGTTTTTGAAAGAGTCATTTATGATTTTTTTTATATAAAAAAATCTATATCTTAAACATTACGTATAAACATGTGGTTCCTATGTCTGAGTCAACTCTTTGTTGTTTGATACTTTAAGCTGGATGCTCATTTCCATAATCTTTAAAAAGGAATAGATTATTCTTTCCCTTTTCCCTTCCTCAAGGGATTTAAATCAGTCATTATCTCTCACTCTCTCGTGAATGGTTGATATACAATCTTAGAACAGCCCATCCTAAAGCATGTGAGAAGCAGCTATAATGACATTTGAGTACAGGAATCGGCAGTAATCCTTTGACTTACGTACCGCGAGGGACATCTTAAAAATCATACATAAAGAGATGCCCATTCATCAATTTTGGATTTCCATCAAAGAATAATATCCTTCAATAGCTCGTAAAGCACTAAATATTTTATTGCAGTTCTCCACATCAAACCTCTGTGAATTAGGATTTTCTGCATTTACCAACATTAAATGTAAAAAGAGATCAAATAGTAGATGTATTGATGAGAAAATGAGAGTATGGTTATCATATAATGATGGTTATCATTACAAAAAATTGCCAAAGCATATCAAGCACTGGTCTCACACAAGCATACTTGATATAATATATTGTATCGTCTTAGATATACATGGTTATTTCTAGAGCCTTTGTTTTTAGAAAATTTTCTTATTTTACAATTTTATGGATAATTTTATCTTATTGATATATTAAGTGCACCTCAGAGTTTTAATTACTCTACAAGTGCGCCCTGATTTATGAAAGGTTGAGGAACACTGCTGTAAAGGGTTTCGGAAGTTATTTAAAATAAAATAAAAATTACCTTGCTACAATTTGCCATACCGTACTCGAACACGAGAGGCTTGCAAATTAAAATTTCCCGTTGTCATTGCTTGCCATTTTGTGTGACAATCCCCATTTAGGTGGACACAGGTTGGAGCTGGGGAATTATGCATGGAAACCCTTCCTGACGCTCCATGGTACATTCGATCGTGGGTATGTCACCGCCAAAGTCAAGCACTCACCACTGTGCTACCGCGGTCCCCAATTAAACTTACTGGTATGGTAATGGTTCATTGTCTTCAGCCGTCGTCTAAGAATTGGGCAAAGAATAAACAATATGGAAGCAAATAAAATGATAATATATACCTCCTTATGTTACAACTACTCTAAATTATGCTACATAAAGTTGATCTATCTAATATACAAAAAGATATAATTCTCCTTATAAGGGACGTGGCTGAGTCTAAGAAAAAAAATTTGACTCAAAGTACAGAGAAGGTGATTCCTCGTCTCCATGCTTTGCCCCATTTAGTCGACTCTTACAAATAGGGGATATTCTTGCCCCATTCCCCTCAGGGGTAATACAATTAATAAAAATCATATATTATGGATATAAACATTCTCTCAGAGAAGACAAATTATTCAATAACATTCTGTATATTATATGAGATTAGAATAAATTAAATAACTAACTTAAGACATCTGTAAAAGTAATAACTACTAACTGTATAGTAGTTAGTAGGAAATACAACCTACTATCAAGTAGTTAGTAGGAAATGAAACCTACTATCAAATAGTAGGATACGATCTACTAAGTAGTAGGTAGTAGGAGATACGACTCTCTACAAATAATATATCCAGAGTGACCCCATCTTTCAATACATAAAAACATCTATTTAATCTTCCTACCTTAAGACCACATATACAATTACAATTACACATATGCACAAAGGTACGTTTTGTGTGTCGCTCTTAATCCCCATTACGAGGGTGGACACAGATGGAGTGTGGCTGGGGAATAGATCCTGGATGCCCTTCCCAACATCCCCACGGTGGGCTCAATTGCGGGTCTGCCATCTCCCAAGTAAAGTATACTAACCACTTTGCCACCGCAGTCCCCAACTTGCATCGCTAAGCTAAAGGTACAGAATATTACAATTAGAAGTTTAAGTAAATTATTCTTATTCCCTAAATACTTGCTATTCAGTGGTAGATAATATCTTTTTCATGTAGGAATAAGTCCTGAGATCGAGGATAAAAATATATATCTAGATATGATATTGTTTTAGGAGAGACTGCACGAACAAATGAGATTTTTTATTATGTATTGCAAAAGCAGAAAAGCAGCCAGTGTTACGTTGGCCCGTGGCACCATTCACACGTTGCAATGCTACAACAGGAGGTTTTCTTGACTTAGGACTGGCCAGGAAAGCTCTGTGTTATGTCTTCCTTCAGTTATGGCTCATATTCTGTACCTACATCTACACTGTATATTCCGGTATATTCATTACACATCTCTTATTTTCCCTTCATATCTGACAAGTCACAACACTGTTTCTATTTGCATTATGTCTACTTAGTGACCTGGCCCAATGAGGGCAATTTTCTTTGCCTGTCCTAGTGTCAAACGCATGCACACACACATCTTTAGTTGCCATAAAATCTACCAAAGGTAAGATCTACCAATAACAGGTAGTACTGATGAACTGTTATAGACACCTTTGGGTTTATGTACATACATTTACAATGCTGAGCATTCCCAATGTAAGGGGGTGGCAGTCAAAGCACATACATTCACCAATAGCCAAACATACCTTCTTGGGGATAAACGAATGCCACTATTCCACCCCACCACATTGCTTGAGTCCTCATAGGGTAAGTGGGTATGGATCTTCTGCTGCTGGGCCCCCGACACTTAATCTCATAGCATACCCCCCACATCCACCTGTCCCAGACTTCTGTCATTCTAACATCAAAATATAAACTTCAATACATTCTTTAAGTACAGTACTGAAATTACTGAAAATAAACCTCGACATTCAATAACCTTAGACTTCGGGCCCAAAATTTTTTTTTTTTTTAATTTGTCAAATATATCTTTGTCTGTGAAAGTCACATATACACAGGAAAACATTCCCCGTCAGTGACACATTATTCTTGATTCTGAGATGAAAAGTTGGAGTGGAATTCCTTTTCAGATATACTAATCTGTTCGTGCATAGAGATAGATGAAACCATATTAAACAATGCATTGCTTCCCAGGAATGGAATCTCAAAAAGATAAAAAAATATGAAAGATTTCATTCCACGATGAAATGTGGAATAGCAGAACCATACCACCAACCTAATTTGTTCTTGTTTAGAGAATAAACTATACTGTAAAATACACTGATACCTGAATACTGAATTAGGTATGGGTTCCTGCTGGAGGTAAATAAAGAATTCTCGTTTCCCTGATATATAGTGGAGTGGTTGCCCTTTCAAAAATTGCAGAACCATACCAACCAAGCTAATCTATTCTTGCTTTCTTGGTTACTGTAATCCAAAACTGGAATTTAAAATGAACATTTATTCCCTTTGCTTTCATTATACTCCATGCACGGCATACGTTGTCAACCATCGCTGGGTGCTCATTTTTCATCGTCAGAATCTGAGTCCTGGCCTGATGACCTTGACCTGCTTCTGGAGTGGCTTTTGCCGTGCGTTGGACTGCCAGATCGTGACCTGCAAAGTTTTGACGAATTCACTATGAAAGAAATAAATTATGTACAGGAAGACCATGAGATATATATATATATATATATATATATATATATATATATATATATATATATATATATATATATATATATATATATATATATATATATATATATATATATATCGCGGGGGTTTGGTTCCGGGACCGGCCGCGATAGGTGAAAATCCGTGAAGTAGGAGCACAATATATACATAGGTATTTTACATTTATTTTTACCTTTACTGTATAAACCCTCCCTGCACTGTTAACATACCACACTCTACTTTATTAACAATAGCGTGCAAGCGTATATTTATATGAACGTGATATTATGAAGATTGAAAAAAGGCACTAAGAACAAACAGCAAACAAACTTTCGATATAATATCGTCAGGGAAATAGCATGTAGGGAATATATATATATATATATATATATATATATATATATATATATATATATATATATATATATATATATATATATATATATATATATATATATATATATATATATATATATATATAATTTCATTTAAGTTTCCCTTGTACAGTATGATATACGTTTTCTTTGTAACGAATTGTATACGTTTTCTTTTTCTCTCAGCTGACTTTGTTTACCTTAAGATTTCAAGCAGCATGGTCAATAGATAGAATAATGTTTAGAACTAAGGAATATTAATAATACTATAATCTTTAAAATTAGATAAACCCCAAACAAAGCGAGAGAGAGAGAGAGAGAGAGAGAGAGAGAGAGAGAGAGAGAGAGAGAGAGAGAGAGTACTGTAGAACGGAATGGAAATCAGTTAAGCGGGACACACACACACACCATGTGACGACGCCGGTAATTGCCTATTATGTCAATAAATTTTTTGCATTGAATTGAATGTTGTACTTGAGTAGATCTCTCTTGTCTTGAATATATTTCAAGACAGTTTATTTCTACGTACATTATGTAAGTGTTGTTTTGCATGATAGTTTTGTTTATTGTAGGTCAAGTGCATGTATGTAGAATTACAAACATTGTATGTATACTTATTTGATTACATTAAATTTATGCATATGAATATGTATTCATTTATATTATGTATAAGTATCCTAATGTATAGCTCCCAAGTCGAGAGCAAAATATGCTTTGGTAGGTTTTCTGCCAATCAATCTTTTACCGCGTCAGGATAACAATATGAAAATTTTTTCTAAGTTTTTATAATTTAGTTCATCTATCTTCTCAGTATATTTGCTATAGGCATAGTTCACTGTTTGAAATGACCAATTGTCATATTAGGTATCATTATTAAGATTGTTGGTATTATTGTAATTTTCATTGTCATTAGTTGTGGGGCGGGCTTGTTAGCTTGCTAACAAGCAAGGGTTCACTATATATATATATATAAATATATTTTCCTTCGTGAATTCACTGTATCACGGTTTTTTGGGGCATTTTTTTGGGGGGGATATGCAAAAATAATATAAAAAAAAAAATCAGTATTTTAATTTTTTTATTGAAAAAAAAAATTCATTATTTAATTGATAAAAAAATTATTTCCCAGCCTACTAATAATAAAACAGTAAGAAATAGTAAAAAAAACATACATTTGAACATGTAACTCTGCACCATAGAAAGTACGATACCGGTATCAGCGTTTCGGAAAACGCAAAGGGTCGCACCTACGTGAGCTAGCATATATTAAAATTTCCAGTAGTTTCATGATTTTATTGAAAAAAAAAAAAAAGTATTTCTTAGTCTAAGAATAATAAAACAGTAAAAAATAGTCAAAACATAAATACTAACAGTATTGCACCATGTAAAATACGATACCGGTATCAGTGTTTTGGAAAACGAAAAGGGTCGCACCTACGTGAGCTAGTACATATTGAAATTTTCATTATTTTATTAATAAAACAAGTATTTCCTAGCCTAAGAGTAATAAAACAGTAAAAAATAGTAAAAAACATAAATTTAGATATATAACTCACAGTAATGCATCATGTGAAATACTGTCCGATAGCATACAATGTATTGGGGTCGCACCTACGTGAGCTAGCATATATATTAAAATTTCCAGTAGTATCATGATTTTATTGATAAAAAAAACATATTTCTTAGCCTAAGAATAATAAAACAGTAAAAAACATAAATACTAACAGTATTGCACCATGTAAAATACGATACCGGTATCAGCGTTTCGGACAAAGGCTCGCACCTACATGAGATAGTTCATGGAATGCTATTGGCTGAAAGAGTGAGAGATCTGTATCATGGGGTCTGATTGGCTTTTTCATTGAAGTTTGGTTCTCCCACCATCTTACATTGTCTCGCCTCACTCGTTCAGTCTAACTCACGTGTGTGCCGTTCACGTTGTGCTTATTAATACGTTTTGCTTGTGATAATTTTACTCTCGTATTTTAACCTTTGCAATGCCTCCCAAGCATCCTTCATCTTCTAAGGCTTCTGGTAGTGAGCCTAAGCGGCAAAGGAAGATGTTAACCATAACAGATAAGGTGAAACTCTTAGATATGTTGAAAGAAGGAAAAAGGTTTACGGATGTTGGCCGCTATTTTTGGCCTCAATGAATAACAGCCGTAAGGCTGTTATTGGCTGCGGAATAATTTCCTCTGGCGTCTACAAACTCATTACCACCTCATTCGCGGTAAGTTTACCTATCACATACATATAAATTTACGTTGCATGCTGTTATTTATAAAGTAAAGGGTGGTTTTTTAACAGTGCAGGGAGGGTTTATACAGTAAACGTATAAATACTTGTAAAATACCTATGTACATGAGTATGTCATGTCATTACCACCTCATTCACAGTAAGTTTATCTATCACTTTCATATAAATTTACGCTTGCATGCTGTTATTTATGAAGTAAAGGGTGGTTTCTTAACAGTACAGGGAGGATTTATACAGTTTATACAGTGTAAACGTAAAAATAAATTAAAATATCTATGTACACATAGGGTGATCTTACTTCGCGAAAATTCCTGTCTCGTGCCGGGTCCCGAAACCAAACCTTCACGATAAACGAAGGAACACTGTATGTATATATATATATATATATATATATATATATATATATATATATATATATATATATATATATATATATATATATATATATATATATATATATATATATATATATATATATATAAACTATATAGAATATATATATATTTATTTAAACACAAAATTGCAATAACGCCCCAAAAAAATAATAGCAAAAAAATACGAAATTCGCGAATAACGCCCATACAAAAAATTCGAGAAAAAAATATTTTCATTTTAGTAAAAAATCGACCGCCTCGGATGCACTTTCCTGCCATCCTCCTCCTCTTCTACCACTTAATGCAATTGGATATTATGAAGAAAATTGAAAAAAAGTATTAAGAACAAACAGCAAACACATTTTCAATATAATATCGTCAGGGAAACAGCGTGCGAGGGTGCATCAGCTGATACGGAAGTAGCAAAACGTTTGCCGATAGAGGTTCGTTCTCCTGCATCCTACTCCTCTTCTACCGTTTAATGCAATCGAATATTATGAAAAAAATTGAGAAAAGCAGAAAGAACAAACAGCAAAATATTTTCGATATACTATCGTCAGGGAAATAGCGGGCGAGGGTGCATCAGCTGATACGGAAGTGTGACAAAACATTTGCCGATATAGGGTCGTTCTTCCGCATCCTCCTCCTCTTCTACCGCGTAATGCGATCGGATATTATAAAGACAATGGAAAAAAAAGCATTAAGAACAAACAGCAAACATACTTTCAATATAATACCGTAAGGGAAATAGCTACGGAAGTGTGACATAACGTTTGCATCCTCGTCCTTACCGCCACCATCAGTGTTGCCATAAAAAATGAATGAGAGAAATGATAAACATAAAAAATATACATGTAAGCTGGTAAGTTATTTCAAGTATCTTAAAGATGAAGTACATTTGTATTTAAATTACAGTACTACCATTTTGTAATTAATATATATCTTAAAATGTACCATACATTTGAAAATAAAAACATCCGCTTTATCTGGCAACACTGGCCACCATGCACGTCCCAGTGTAAGCCTGTTGCCAACGGCATGATAGAGTGCATTAATTTGTTTACTGTACAGTAAATCTGCATATCTTTTATACTGTACACTATTTGCATGTTAATATAAATAACTACAGGTCTTTCTGCTTTATGTGCAGTGTTGCCTCACTTATCGCGGTAGTTCGGTTCCGGGACCCGGCGCGAACCAGGAAATCCGCGAAGTAGGATCAGCCTATATGTACATAGATATTTTAATATATTTTTACGTTTACACTGTATAAACTGTCCCTGTACTGTTAACATACCACCCTTTACTTCATAGATAACAGCATGCAAGCGTAAATTTATATGAAAGTGACAGGAAATCTTACCGTGAATGTGATGATGACGTGACACACATACTCATTTACAATTATTTTTTCGTTTACGTACTGTATAAACCCTCCCTGCACTGTTAAAAAAACACCCTTAACATTATAGATAACAGCAAGCAACGTAAATTTTTATGAAAGTGATAGGAAAACTTACCGTGAATGTGATGATGACGTGACATACATACTCATTTACAATCATTTTTTCGTTTACGTACTGTATAAACCCTCCCTGCACTGTTAAAAAAACACCCTTTACATTATAAATAACAGCAAGCAACGTAAATTTTTATGAAGGTGATAGATAAAATTAAAGTGAATGAGGTGATGATGACGTGACATACATACTCATTTACAATTATTTTTTCGTTTACGTACTGTATAAACCCTCCCTGCACTGTTAAAAAAACACCCTTTACATTATAAATAACAGCAAGCAACGTAAATTTTTATGAAAGTGATAGATAAAATTACGATGAATGAGGTGATAATGACGTGACACACATACTCATTTACGATTATTTTTTTGTTTACGTACTGTATAAACCCTCCCTGCACTGTTAAAAAAACACCCTTTACATTATAAATAACAGCAAGCAACGTAAATTTTTATGAAAGTGATAGATAAAATTACGGTGAATGAGGTGATGATGACGTGACATACATACTCATTTACAATTATTTTTTCGTTTACGTAATGTATAAACCCTCCCTGAACTGTTAAAAAAACACCCTTTACATTATAAATAACAGCAAGCAACGTAAATTTTCATGAAAGTGATAGATAAAATTATGGTGAATGAGGTGATGATGACGTGACATGCATACTCATTTACAATTATTTTTTCGTTTACGTACTGTATAAACCCTCCCTGCACTGTTAAAAAAACACCCTTTACATTATAAATAACAGCAAGCAACGTAAATTTTTATGAAAGTGATAGATAAAATTACGGTGAATGAGGTGATGATGAAGTGACACACATACTCATTTACAATTATTTTTTCATTTACGAACTGTATAAACCCTCCCTGCACTGTTAAAAAAACACCCTTTACATTATAAATAACAGCACGCAACGTAAATTTTTATGAAAGTGATAGATAAAATTACGATGAATGAGGTGATAATGACGTGACACACATACTCATTTACAATTATTTTTTCGTTTACAAACTGTATAAACCCTCCCTGCACTGTTAAAAAAACACCCTTTACATTATAAATAACAGCAAGCAACGTAAATTTACATTACCAATAAAAACATTAAAATACTGAAATTTTTTTTTTCAATATTTTAATATTTTTGCGTATACCCATAAAATAATTTATAAAAAAAAAAAAAACCGCGATAGAGTGAGAACGCGAACCAAGAAACGCGAATAACCGGGGTAACACTGTACTTATAAAATATGTTTTACTTATCTTATATCTTTGGTATAATGTGTCTATGGACGGTTGTGGAACGAACTATGCCCTTTATCATTGTTTCCTATGGAAAATGACTCGTTTTTTCACGCGATTTTCCATTTATCCGTCACTTCTAAGTACTTATCTCCACATTATTCTGAAAACTAGGTGTGTATATATATATATATATATATATATATATATATATATATATATATATATATATATATATATATATATATATATATATATATATATATGCAGTAATCCCTCGCTATATCGCGATTCACCTACCTAGAACACAAAATTGCAATAACATAAATAACTATAGGTCTTTCTGCTTTATGTACTTATAAAATATGTTTTACTTATCTTATATCTTTGGTATAGTGTGTCTATGGATGGTTGTGGAACGAGCTATGCCCTTTATCATTGTTTCGTATGGAAAATGACTCGTTTTTCCATTTACCCGTCACTTCTGAGAACTTATCTCCACATTATTCTGAGAACTAGGTGTGTGTATATATATATATATATATATATATATATATATATATATATATATATATATATATATATATATATATATATATATATATATATATATATATATATATATATATATATATATATATATATATATGCAGTAATCCCTCGCTATATCGCAATTCACCTACCTCGAATTCAGTGCATCGCGGATTTTTTTTTGCGAGCATATGTATTCTATATCTCATATTTTCTGGGTATATCACGTGAATCCACGATATGTGGAAATATTAAAATTTCTAGTGTATTTTGTTGATAAAAAAAAGTATTTCCTAGTCTAAGAATAATAAAACAGTAAAAAATAGTAAAAAAAAAACATAAATTTAAACATGTAACTCACAGTATTGCATCATATAAAATACGATACCGGTATCAGCGTTTCAGAAAACGCAAAGGGTCGCCCCTACGTGAGATAGTACATACTTAAATTTCCAGTATTTTCAGTATTTAACTGATAAAAAAAAGTATTTCCTAGCCTAAGAAAAATAAAACAGTGAAAAATAGTATAAAACATTAATTTAAACATGTAACTCACAGTACTGCACCATATAAAATCAATAGCGTATTGGCGTCTTGGAAAACGCAAATGGTCGCACCTACGTGAGATAGTACACGGGGTGCTATTGGCTGATGGGTGGGAGACGACAAATTACAGAATTGTGTTCTGTATGTTCTGTAACCTGGGGTATGATCGGCTTTTTGATGGAAGCTTGACTCTCCCAGCATCTTCCATTGTCTCACCTCACCCATTAAGTTACTCACGTGTGCGCCGTTCGCGTTGTGCCTCTTAATACGGTGTGCGTGTGTTTTTTGTGAACTAGGCATACACTCAAGGTAGCGATTACATCTGCCAAAACAAGTCCTTCGTAAGAAGGCAACCGTCCTAGCCCTTAGTAGAAAAGGGAGTTCGTGACGTAAAACCGAATCCTTTGTATTTCAACCTCTGCAATGCCACCCAAGCGTCCTTCATCTTCTAAGGCTTCTGGTAGTGAGCCTAAGCAGCAAAGGAAGATGTTAACCATAGCAGATAAGGTAAAACTGTAAGACAAGCTGAAGGAAGGAAAAAGGTTCTCGGATATCGGCCGCCATTTTGGCATCAACGAATCTATTGTTCGCTACATCAAAAAGGATGAGGCAAATATCAGCGACTCTTACTTTTAACAAAACAGCAAAGAGGGTCGTAACACCCCACAATAAGAAAATAGTGTGGATGAAATCTGCTTTGGACCTGTGGATTGCTGATTGCAGGAAGAAGAACATCAGCTTAGACACGAGTATCATACAAACAAAGGCGAAGCAGCTGTATGAGACATTCACTGCACACGAACCCGAAGACGACAGTGGCAACCGTGAGGAGGAGGAGAAACAAGAAATGGAAGACCCACAACCAGGACCGTCCAGCGATTCTCCACCGAGGAAACCATCGTTCGTTCCTAGCAAGGGATGGTTCGCCAAATTTAAAAAACGCTTTGGCCTCAAGAGCGTTCCGGTGCATGGCGAAGCTGCCTCTCCAGATACAGCTGCAGCTGAAAATTATGTGAACAATGACCAAGAAAATTATCGAGGAAGGCGGTTATGCTCCTGAGCAAGTGTTCAACATGGATGAGACTGGGTTATTTTGGAAGAGAATCAGCGAGTGAAGAAGACGAAGAACAACAACAGGAAGCGCACGATGAGGTCGAAGAACCTGGCCTTACACTCGAATGGCTGGCAGCCATGTATAACATGGCCAACCGCTCACCGCCACCACGCACATCCCAGTATTCCTGTTGCCCACTGAATAATAGAGTGAGTTAATTTGTTTACTGTACAACATTTATTTGGTTATCTGTATATCTTTAATACTGTATTTGTATAAGTTTAAGTTACTTGTAAAATGTGTTTTACTTAGCGTTTTTCTTTGGTATACAGTGATCCCTTGCTGGATCGCGTTTCTTAGTTCGCGTTTTCACTGTACCACGTTTTTTTTTTTTTTTGGCAAATTATTATTTTATTTTTTGGGTATACGCAAAAATATTAAAATATTGAAAAAAAAAATTTTCATTATTCAATTGATAAAAAATTTAAAGGGTGTTTTTTTAACAGTGCAGAGAGGGTTTATACAGTACGTAAATGTAAAAATAATTGTAAAATACCTATGTACATGAGTATGTCATGTAATTACCACTTCATTCACCGTAATTTTATCTATCACTTTCATATAAATTTACGATGCATGCTGTTATTTATAAAGTAAAGGGTGTTTTTTAACAGTGCAGGGAGGGCTTATACTGTACGTAAACGTAAAAATAATTGTAAAATACCTTTGTACATGAGTATGTCACGTCATCATCACCTCATTCACGGTAAGTTTTCCTATTACTTTCATATAAATTTACGTTGCATGCTGTTATTTATAAAGTAAAGGGTGTTTTTTTAACAGTGCAGGGAGGGTTTATACAGTACGTAAACGTAAAAATAATTGTAAAATACCTATGTATATGAGTATGTCACGTCATCATCACCTCATTCACGGTAAGTTTTCCTATCACTTTCATAAAAATTTATGTTGCTTGATATTATTTATAAAGTAAAGGGTGTTTTTTTAAAAGTGCAGGGAGGGTTTATACTGTACGTAAACGTAAAAATAATTGTAAAATACCTATGTACATGAGTATGTCATGTAATTACCACTTCATTCACCGTAATTTTATCTATCACTTTCATATAAATTTACGTTGCATGCTGTTATTTATGAAGTAAAGGGTGGTTTGTTAACAGTACAGGGAGGGTTTATACAATGTAAACGTAAAAATAAATTAAAATATCTATGTACAAATAGGGTGATCCTACTTCGCGATTTTCCTGTCTCGCGCCCGGTCCCGGAACCGAACCATCGCGATAATGGAAGGAACACTGTAGTGTGTTTATACACACTTGTGGAGTGTATCTGTCTATTATCATTATGCTTTATAGAAATAGACTCTTTAAAATAGGCAAAATTTGCTTTACACGGTCATTTTCAGAACCCATCCTCGCGTAAATGGAGAAATGACTGTAAAAACAAAAAGTAAGGAAATCGAAGATTTAAAAAATATTACTACCCACTTCATTGTTAAAAATCATAATTATTCACTTACAATCAGTCTCATGAGTACCATTTACAGTGTAAAAGATAGAAAATGTTACTATTACTTTTTAAACTGATTTAACATGACTGCAATCTGCAGAGACAGGCGATAGTAAATTATTACAATATCATCCGTCTCCCTCGGAAGTAAATTTCGCGTTTCTCCTAAAGTTTTTCGATGTTCTGAACATATTTGACCTTCAAAATCATCGTAAATTATTTGTAACCTGACTAAATTCATCATAAGCTACGAAAAGAAAAAAGGAGGCCAAAGTGAAGGTGGATGGAGAGTGCAAATGAGATTTTAAGTGAGAATGAGCCGAATGAAAATCAGACGCACCTCAGGACTATAGAGGAGCCTAGTCAGGACTCCCAGACCCCCCCACATAGATGCAAGAATGGGATAGTAGTGAAAGACGAAAATGAAAGTAGAATCTAAACTTATATAACTAACCTTGAACCAGACTTTGATCTTGACCTAGATTTTGAGCGATAGGAGCCGTAGGGAGATCTTGAACGAGAGGCAGATTTTGATTCTGACTTGGATCTGTTCTTTTTACTGTGACCACCACTTCTGTAATGATAGGAAAATGATCTTCAATCACAGAAAGAATAAGTGTAGTTTCTTCTAAATTCATGATTGGATAGAGGGCTTGGGTACATGGGTATATAGTAAGGCTTTAATGCTATCACTCTCCCTTAAATCAGCCTTTCATTAGAGACCTTTAACATTAACCTCTAATCCTAGTACTACAAGAACCATAGAAAAATAGTTTTCTATGGTATAAATATGGAATGAATTAAGCTCCCTCCAGCTTTAATTACCCAGCTTCAACCATCTGTGCTCACCCCCTTTCGAATGGGGATTAAGAGTGACACATTAAACAGTAAACAAACATTCCTTGTCTGTATAAGCTATTCTCTAGTGGCTAAGCTCTGAAAAATCAAGGTAGAGGTAATTGCCCAAGTGACTGCAGTACTTACAACCACATAAGCCAACAACACAACATACACTCCCTAAGAGCTCGGTCGGAAAGCCCAGGATTGGCAGTGGCCTTCCTTAGGGACTCAGGGCTGTTCGACCAGTTAGCCTAGGATATGATGACAACAACAACGACATCAAGCAAGATAAACAATATTAGGTTAAGAAGTTTCACTTAGTAAAATTGCATCAGTTTCACAATATAACAGAACTAATTTTACTATGGAACTAAACCTAACATAATGGTTACTCATTACATATACTGTATAATGCTAGTCGTAAAACGACACAAACAGAACTGACCTTGAACGGGAATGGCTGCGTGAGCGTGATCGTGACCTGCTGGAATATAATTATCTATTAATTACTCAGAACAGATCAATTGGGATTGCAGTATCGCAATGGCCAGAGCACAGGAATCGAGAAGTGACAAACCCGTATTAGAGCCCACCACTGGGCGTTAAGAAGGGAATCCAGCCTTCATTCCCCAGCTCCAATTTGTCTGGGTTCACCTCCCCATTCAAATGGGGATGAATAGGGACACATAATATGCCAAATAACAACGTCAGGTATCAACACAAATGGCATCTCAGTCTTGTTATCCAACAGTATTCTAACTTACGGTATATTTTCTGAAGCTTTAGAAAGAGATAAACTTGTATCTGCTAAGGAAAACTAACACAACTCTTTCTTGAGCCTTAATTAGAGTGGATAACTTCAGAAAAACAATAAAATGCCAGAAAATGGCACTGATTACCATAATACTTCTCTCAATCTGGACATGGAAGACACACAAATACTCATTGAAGCCTCCACAAACCATCTCTACCCCCTACACAGGGCAGAACACACACACAGTTCTCTCTATCTGGATACAACAGGCACACAAATACTTGCTGAAAGTTTCAAAAAGCAACTACACAACACAGCAAAAAATAAACAACACCTAACATACAATATCACACATAAAATACTGTCATCTCTTACTCATCACCCACCCAAAACCAGCCTCAGCAAACATCCATACCACGTTAACTCACCATTCCATCCAGTCAGTCAATAACAACACACAGCAGGATGTTTAACCTCCCTACAACCATCCTTTCACTTATGGAAAAGCAAAAACAACAACAATGATCCCCTCCCTATGATACCTCAATCTAACATCTCTTTCTTTCTACATTTTATTCCTTATAATAACAATCATTACCTGGATCTGGAATGAGACCTTGAACGAGAGTGAGATCTAGAAGAAGACGACCTGGTTCTAGATCGTCTTGACCTGCGGGAGTCTCGGGATTTGGATTCGTCAACGAGTCGAATTCTCCTTCCGTGAAGGTCCTTCCCATTCAGCCTGTGCATGGCAGTTTTCATGTCGGAGTATGTTGCAAATTCAACGACACTGGAAGGAAATAAATCATAATAGATGGACAGGCCTCAACTTATGTAGAATTAATTTGCATGATTCCAGACTTACGTGAGGGTAAAAAAAAATTTTAATGCCTAAATCTGGAGTGGAACACTTCAAGATAGCTCCTGATATGCATTATTATTATTATGACTACTGTTGTTGTGAGACAAAGAACTGATGCCAATGCAGAAAACTTTTCATTTGCTGGCTCTCTCTCTTTCTATCATATATATTATTATAAGTGTTATTACAATTAGTGTTGTTGCTGTTATCAGATGGTATCACAAATAACTTTTCATCTCTCTCTCTTGTACACACACACATCGTTCGTATCTCCAGATGTTCGTAAGCATAGGAGGGTCTGTATTTGTCAAACTCATGAAACAGTGGGTAAAATATATTTAAGTAATTGTATGAGAGAGCATGAGCATACAAGTTTCAAATATTGACAAAATATCTAAAACTTATGGCAAAAATGAATGCTTCAGACATCGTTGCTATAGCCAATGTGGTGAACTTATAATTATGAAGGATTTCATTAATTCTGGATTTAATTTTGTTATTTTATGAGACATCCTGGTAAAAAATGTCCCAATAATGGCAAGGTAAAGCCAGACAGTTGAGAAAAAAAAAAAAAAAAAAAAAGATGGAGGGTGAAGAGCTGCCTCAATCATTAACCACCATCCTGCTTGGGTCATCCAATATGTAAGTGGGCACGAGAACCTCATCTCACAATAATGGTGAGAGGAGCTTTTAATTTTTTTTTTTTAAATGAATGTGACACGAGGAGGGGCGAAGAAAAATACCCTCATCAGTCCCGAGCACAATGAATAAATACCCACCCTTCATTCCTCCTGTATTTGTGGGCATCAGCGTACGTGACCTCTCCAGCCTGCCGCATGAAGTCCTTGAGGTCCTGAAGAGAAAATAAGGCATTAAAAATATGTCAGCTATGGTACTCAAAATAAGCAGTAACGCTAATCTTTTGTTTTTACATATTAAAAATACTTTTATGTTTTGAATTATTTAAATCATTCAGAATTTCTGAAGATTTCGTCACACTTGACAACCCCAATTTTCCAGTGACTTCATTATCTTCTCCAAGTCATAATAACAACAATGCTAAAAAATAAATAAAAGAAATCATATTGAAAAATTACAATTTAATTCTAATTGGAATGAGAGAAAAAATGAAAAGAAATAATACTGAAAAAGATATCATATTTAACTGGAAAGATAAATATAATGTAAAATTTATCTGCCTCTTTGATCATCTGTGATTTGTCCATGTAATTAAAGTGTTTTTACATGAATAAAAACAATTTTCAACTTGGCCAAACATTAAATGTAAAAAATTGACAAAAACTGAGCAAGAGAACCAAAAAAGAATATAATCACTTGTATCTCGACATATAATACTTTCATATGTATGTATGCAATGCAGAGTTAATCATGGACTTATTCACAGAATCTATACTTTTATGGCTGAGTCTCCTTGATTTGGTTTAACCTCTGATATTTGTTTTCCAGTGCAAAAACTCAGCCAGCTAGACATAAGGGTATAAATGTAAAAATAAACATATGTCAAAAATAATTAAAGTAATGACAATAATAATAATAATAATAATAATAATAATAATACAAACATTGAATTTAAGACAAAAGATTAGACTCCATGCCTAACTCAGACCCCTCTTTATATGTGTAGACACATAAGTGGTTGCATCTTGTTTTACAGACAGGGCAGTACCATGGAGATCGTTCCCTGCTTGAGCCCAACTAGGAGTTCTCACACCTACGAAATACGTGGCTGGGAAATCGCGTCCCACGTCCTCGTTCCCCCACAGGGATCCTTAGCGCTAGCACCACCTGGATCCCACGGTCGACCGTGGCCAGACGGCAGTACACGTACAACCTCTCATGCTCTGTCTCGATCAATTGACGAAACCCCACGTCTCGCCTCTACGAACGATCGATCGACCCAACATGATGCCTGCTACGTCCTTGCCTTTCGTTCACGACCTTGCCCGCGTCCCTCCTCTCCCTTGCCTCATGCTCTATCTCTCCAATGCCCTCTCTTACGGTGTCTTCAAAAGACATCGGCAAAGTGTTAGGAGAGCACTGTTTTGGAATATTTTGAGAAATGGCATCTCTGATACTAACTACATTTCATATCGGCCCTCATTAAGATGACTGATATTCCTCTTAACTCTTTTTAACTAGTACAATAAACTTATTTTGTACATGCAAATACTGTACAGAATTTTGATATAAACAAAAAAAATAATAATAATTGCTAAGAGATATACAAGTAAGGTAATTTATGGAATATACCAGATGCTTACCACACTGACACTCTTGACTCACATGACTATTTCTACTACTACATACATTAACTCTCTTTGAAGGGTGTTGATTTAATGCATAATTAAAAAAAAATCAGATCAGGAAAACATCAGCGACCCCAGATACATTTAAAAACCTGTAAATTGTTAGGTTAGGTCAGACTCCGAAACATCTCTGTTAACTCCCTAACATCAGCACTTGAGTATGTTTCATATTAATAATCAACACAAAAGAAGTGTCTCAGACTTAGTATAGAGTACCCAAGTGACACTAGGAAGAACATACCACTGCAATTTCTCAATGTTATTTTACACAATTTAACCTATACACGTCTCAACACAAAATAACAGACCAACACACAGCGTATCATTTTCTACACAACACACAAAAATCCAACATCGGGCAACTGCACAAAGATTTTTTTGTCCACAGCTTCTCTCAGTGAGGAATAAAATTCTACGCCCTTACATATACTGGATTATATTTTGTAAATACAGTGATGAAATGAAAACAAATGAGTTTATATATATTACACCTTACATCATTTCATTTACAACATAAAAAACCGTATTACAAGGGCAAAGAACCTGATTCCTCACCGTGAGTGTCTCCGGACAAAAACTCTATTCGTAGTTGCCAGTTATTGTTGAATTTCCATGAAAGCAAACGAAATTCTACAAACTGACAAGAGTGCAAAATGGACAAAGAAAATGAAACAAAAAAGGAAACGGTAGACTCATGTGAATTGGTATAAAGCTTCATCAAAATACAAAGAAGAAGAGAAAGACATACAAAAATAAAAGAGGAATCAAATACAAAGGAGCAGACCGCTGTTGTATATGGAAGAAAAGGATTGTACAATAAAAGAATGATTTTAAAGGATCTTGTAAAAATACAACAATATTAAGTATTAAATACAGCTCTGCTTAAAGAGAGAAAATAGAAGGGACAGATTGAATTACACTTATTTGACATATTATCAACGATCGTACCCTGGCCTAGTGTTCTAGTACATCTAACAAGATAACACCAACTATCATTGATAAATGCTCTGATATTTGAGGGCATATCCACTTCCATAAATTCTTTAAAATTCCCTGAGGCATTTAAGCTCTAAGGTATTTTAAATACTTCCTGGCCACTGATTATAAATGGCTCTATTTTGTCTTGAAAATATCATGTAATACGTCCTAAAACGTAGCCAAAGTACATCATTATAATATTTTGTTATTCACTCGTATAGACCAAACCTATATAATAAGTGCTGTTCTTTAGCTATATATATATATATATATATATATATATATATATATATATATATATATATATATATATATAAAATATATATATATATATATATATATATATATATATATATATATATATATATATATATATATATATATATACCGTATAATTTAACAGTCAACTTTAATAATGACAAAGAGTGGCAAATTAAAAAAAGGGTCTATTCCTGTCTAAAGTACTTCTGAAGAAAAAAACTGCAAATAGATAACCACATATAAAGCAAAAGATGGCATTAATAATACGAAAGTTGATTTTTTTCTAATAATGTAATACTAAAAACGATGACATATATGACAAAAGTTTTCTATATATATATCACAATTTTCTATAATTAATCTTAATCATTTAAGCAAGTAACCAATCAGAGATAAGTTTACATACATATCTATGCCAGTAACCAATGAGAAAGACGTTTACATACCTGCCAGGAGACTTTGCTAGATAAGTTTTCAACAGTCAGGCGATAATCTGTCCGCGATGCCACACCAAAACGACTGCTAGTATAAAAAAATAAATCCATTTGAATGAACGTTATAACAACGAAAGGATACCAAGAAAACATTTGAGGTGAAAAAGTATCAGCTTCAGGACAAGGCAGAAATAAGAGAATGATAAATAATATGCCAACATGCAGAATGTAAATCAGCACTGAAATGGCATTAAAGGTTGTTGATGTTGCTGTTCTATAGCCTGACCTAATCTAACCCAGCTTATCTTAACCTAAACCAACCCAAAATCCATCTTTATGAGGTAGTTCAGGGGGTCATTCATATTTACAGTTTAGGTTAGAGGGGTTATTTACCTTCACATGGGATTCTGAAAGTTTCTCATTTTTACAAGACCTGTAAAAAAAAAAATACTTACTTTGAATGGAAGATTCTGGAGGAGGGAGGTGCCCTTGGCCATCTCAAACGTGGAGCCGCTCTGGCTTTTTCTACAGTCACTCTAAAAAAATATTATAAAGTATTACATGATCAAGTAGTTTTAACAATGGGATGATGCCTTACCCTGCAGGAGCCTGCAGGGCATGATGTCCTATCCTGCAGAAGCCTGCAGAATAGCCACAATTGAACAAATGATGAGGTCAGGTAAAACTGGACAAACTGCAGAAATATTACTGTAAAAAATATAAAAATCTTTTGTAACATACAAATAACAGTAAATTTCTTCCCACCACATCTAACAGCTATCTCATATGTACATATAAAGGGGCCGTAAGTCCTCAACAAAGGGAGTGGTTAAGTCAAGGCACACATTCACCAAAAACTAATATACCTCAACACTCCTCTATGATCCTTGGGGATAAAGGGTTGCCACCACTCCCCCCACTTCCCTGCTTGGGTCATCCACAGGGTAAGAAGGCAAGGGTCTTCTGCCAAGATGTACAACAGGCACAGCCGGTTTACCAACACAGCTTCTTCTAATGATGATCCCCCCACACCCACGCATCCCAGTTTATTGTACTAGCAAGTGCAAAAAATCCTCTGGCTGTTTCCTGGTAAGGAAATATGATACCAATGAAAACTTCCTATAAAAATATGATAATTTCCTATATACATTATCAAACAACTAATATAAAAATTTTATGGTGAAACATTTCTACAGTGTTATCAAGAGCTCATAAATCTGTCACTAACAGCAATGCGACTCTAAAAAGATCTATCAAAATACGCAAAAATTAAAGTAAGTCCCACTTGCATGCTGCAATTTTAAAATGCATAAAGCATTATAAAAAGGCCTCAAGTCCAAAAGTCTTCAACAGTCAAGAGACTGTAGAGACTTGCAAATAGGGGTCTGGTGTGTAATCTAAAAAAAATTCCAGCAAAATTTGAACAATCGTACAGAGCTAAATCATCTATCTATATATAGAGGCGGTATTGGCTGAGTCAAGAAAAGAGACCTTGACTCTACACAGGAAGAAAATACAGAGGAGGGGATTCCCAGTCCCCTCGCTCTGCCCCATTTTGTTGACTTTACGACATGCAGGAGATCACAGAGGACATTACAGACAGACTTCAAGCAACAATCTTACCTTCCCCCCAAGAGTTCCTTGCCATTCATCTCATACACGGCATCATCTGCGTCACGATCGTCGTCAAATTCCTGTCAAAACAACATTATTAGACCGAATAAGAATTTTTTATTTTAACAGTTGTGATTTAAATCCAAAGTACAATATATATATATATATATATATATATATATATATATATATATATATATATATATATATATATATATATATATATATATATATATATATATATATATATTTTATATTTTTTTATTATTATCTACCTTGGCTGTTTCCCCCTTTAATTGGGGTATATATATATATATATATATATATATATATATATATATATATATATATATATATATATATATATATATATATATATATATATATATATATAAAATGACCTTACTTACAACAAAACCAAACCCATTTTTTATGACAATGTCACGAAGTTTTCCATAGGACCTGAAGAATCTGTCCAAATCCCTTTCGCCAACTCTGTAACTCAGTCCACCTACATACACGCGCGTGCCTACCATTTCGTCTTTATCTGGAAATGGTGAACAAAATTTTCTTAAAAAGAAGTTATATTACCCGACACTACGTACTGTTAGTATATATGGTCTATGCATCATCAGAAAGGGTAAATATTTACGATTTCACCCATCTCCCATTGTAAATAATTGGTAAATTTCTACAAAGGCACCCATCTCAATTTGGAGTTGCAAACTATACTTTACCTATGATTTTTAATGATACTTCAAAACCGTCGGAAAATATATACAAACAATACTTAACCTAACCTAATCTAACCAAAAAAATAGTAATTAATGACAAATTTGCTGGGTTACATTCATTCAAAACATAAAAAACCATAGTTCTGGTTTTACATCACGAACTCCCTTTACAACCAGGGGCTAGGACGGTTGCCTTCTTGGGAAGGACTTGTTTTGGCAGATGTAATCGTTACCCTGAGTGCATGCCCTTGCTCTGGGCACGAACCCTCGCCTCAGAGTCGCGGACACTACCGTTTGAGCCACGGTGAAACCATAGTAAAAGTTTAAATTACTAATTTTCAGGTTAGGTTAGGTTAGCATACATATTCTGACGGTTTTTAAGGTAACATTCATTCAAAACACAAACACAAAAAAAGAAAAATATAATTTTCATGGCTAAATTGAATTGGGTGCAATAATGACAATCTACCAAGAATACATGGAGTGGTAAAGACTCATTGCATGCACCCCTTCTAGTTTTGGACTACCTACCTACCAAACCTAATCTCACTGAACTTGACCAACCAAACCTAACCTAACCTGACGTAACTTGGCAATAGATTCGTTTTATGAACCTTGAGTTATGGAAGGGTGCATAAAACGAATCTTTACCCAGAGGATTTTCGGATCTTGTAAGGATAGTACAAGATATATAAGCAATATATAGAGCTTTCGGATAGTATTAAGAAGAGTACAAGATATAACAAGTACATTATTTTTTCGGATCATATAGAGTAAAAGATATAAAATGTACATATTTTTTTCTTATCTTGTAAAGAAAGTACAAGATATAAAATGTACATATTTGTTTCTTATCTTGTAAAGAAAGTACAAGATATAAAATGTACATATTTTTTTCTTATCTTGTAAAGAAAGTACAAGATATAAAATGTACATATTTTATTCATATCTTGTAAAGAAAAGTCCAAGATATAATATGATAATGAAAAATTTCGGGTCTTATATAGAAACGAACACCCACAGTGCTGATCTTATATAGAAAATAAAAGATATGACAAGAGCAGTTTTCGGATCCTGTCATGAAGAGTACAACCATTCAATATAGTTAATTTCACAAAGAAAATAGATTATGCACATTTTACTTTCAAAACTAAATACGTGTTTTAAATCTACAATTAACAATAAAATTTCTCACAGCAAATCTTGTAAACAGAAGTCGAGTAAAATGTAAACAATAATCAATCCAAGGTCGTCTGCTCGACAGTGCAACGATGCCAAATCAACCCGTTGCAATAAATAAATGTGCAATTTACAGACAATTAATTTGATTCTGGTTTAATTACCAAACAGGAAATATTAAAATATTAATTATTATTATTCCTGAAGTATCATAATAATGAATTTCAACAATATCAAATTCGCTTTTCTGAATATTTTTGGAACTTGGGCACAATCGTACAATCTCCAAGTCCGCGACATCTGGTCTTAGATATTAATTAATAAAAATTTTACCCCAACTGAAGAATTAGCCCCTATTAAAATGAATGACACCATTGTATAGTATAGGCCTTTTCCTTTCTGAAGCATAGAAAGTTAGTCCGAGTGCAGCCGTGGGAGGAAAAACTAGTGACTAGGGTTACTGTTGTCCCACCTGGCTCTCATTTTCAGCGCTATTCTTAAATTTGCCTAACAGTACGTAACTAGTTACGGTAAAATAAAGATATATAAAGTAAAAAAAAAAAGTTTTATGGCCTGAAATGTATATATTCGGTTTATTATTTTGACTTAGACTTAGTCGACTTAAAACAAAAGTCGACCAAAATACTATTTTTTTTTTTATTTTTTTACATCATCTCAAGACCCCCAAAAAGCATCAAGCGACACCCAGGTTGAGAACCACTGAGTTACACGAATATAAGCAACTTCCATACAATCTCCATTACCTACCCCAAGCCCCCAGGTTGCTCAAAAAACGAACCTGGACACAAAGCCAGTCAAGGGGAAGATTTATTAGTACGAAGGTCTAAAACTGATATTGGCTCAAGAGATATAAACATTCGTGGACCTCATTTATATAATCAGCTTCCCAGAGAACTAAAAAATGCTGGTTCAGTGTATACTTTTAAATATAATCTTAAGAAGTTACTCTTAAAGGAAGATTTTACTTGTAAATTTTAATAGTACACCCATCTTTATGATTTGTTTGTTTTAGTATGTCTATATCGTACACCACAGATGTCTATCTGGAATATATATGCATCTTATTTGAATACCCAATGTACGTTGGAAATAAAGTCTTATTATTATTATTATTAACTTCGGCTACGCGTACGGACGCACCATCATCCTTTTCAATACGTTTGGTTATATAATCTCCATTACCCCCATTACCAGCCCCAAGCCCCCAGGTTGCTCAAAAAACGAACCTGGACACAAAGCCAGTCTTGTTTTATACGTAACTTCGGCTACGCGTACGGACGCACCATCATCCTTTTCAACGCGTTTGGTCATATAATCTCCATTACCTACCCCAAGCCCCCAGGTTGCTCAAAAAACGAACCTGGACACAAAGCCACATGCTTTAGTATACGTACTTCGGCATGCGCGTACGTACGCACGTACATCCTAATCAATACGTTTTGGTTATCAAAAATATTTTTCCTTATGAAACTATTTCCTTAGAGCTGTATGCAAAAACGTAGCAGTCCCTTGTATAACGTCAGAAAAAAATTAAGACAACTTTGGGTATTTTTTTTTTTTTTAAATGTAATGGTCACATATTTTCTGTGATTAATAATAATAATAATCATCATCATTATCATAATCAATTAATAATAATTATTATTATTATTACATTACATTTTTAATTTTTATCTTTATTATTATTATTATCATGACGAATTGGAACCTGAATTTATGTTAACATTATTAGTTATGGAAGGTTCAATTTCTCAAACATAATACGTGTATTTTTATTATTTATCTTATCATATTTGTTATGCTCCGAGGCAAACGCATGTAGTGTGTGTTTCAAAAGCACTTGAGGGAAGGCGGGGGTCACGAGTCTTTACTAATATCGTTTGGGGGGTAGCGGGCCAAAAGGTTGAGAACCACTGGTATAACTTATTACTTTGTTGAGTATTATTATTATTATTATTATTATTTAACAAATATCTCCATTCGGAAATCTTACAACGATGATAAACAGGATTTTAAGTAATCTGGTATTGCATCATGTTTGATTACAACACTTGCCAAGAGAGTTTAAGCTGTTTACTGGGGAGGTTACTGCGGTGGCTGGACACCACAGTGGGGGGTTGGGGCCTGTGCCGGTTGGCGACCACCCTATGGGTCCTCCATGACCCGTTCCACCCATCCGTGGGTGGAGAATCTAAAAAAAAATAAATAAAAAAAAACACTTGCCATGTTTTTGTCTCTACTTATTTTTTTTTTTTTATAGGTCTTATCTTGACTATGCTTTCAGAGTCTCTTTATTACCGTTTGTCATATCTCCTATTTCGGCCTTGTCCTTAAAATGCTATTTTTTCTGCATATTCAATGTGTTCTTGGTACCCGGGCCCGAGGGAGACAATTTTCTTCAGCCGGTCTGGTGTCACTCAAAATAATATTCCTAAGATTTTCCACACACTCTCTCTCTCTCTCTCTCTCTCTCTCTCTCTCTCTCTCTCTATATATATATATATATATATATATATATATATATATATATATATATATATATATATATATATATATATATATATATATATATATATATATATATATATATATCATATATATATATATATATATATATATATATATATATATATATATATATATATATATATATATATATATATATCATCTTTTCATTTGCCTTTATCTTCTTCCTCCACCGTTCTCTCTCTCTCTCTCTCTCTCTCCCCAGTACCATCCTCTTTCATTTTTTTTTCTCATTTTCCTTCATCTTTCTTTTCTCCTCTAGTTTTCCATATTTATGTCACTGGGACGGGCACAGAAAATTGCCCTCATAGGGCCTGGGCACCAAGGAAATATATCAGCAAAGAAAATGAAACATGGTGAGTGTTGCGACTTGTCAGATGTGAAGGGATTGTAAGAGATGAATAACGAATTCACCAGAATATTCGGTGCAGGAAGAATTAACATCGAGCTGACCTGGAAATATAGAAACAAACTTAAAAAACGAATGTCAGCAGAGAGAGAGAGAGAGAGAGAGAGAGAGAGAGAGAGTGGCACACCATTAACACCATCGAGAATAAATGCCAAAGACCACTAGGATAGTCTAATTATAACATCAACAATACATACAAAGAACTATTTTGGTTAACACGTAACGAAGAACACATACCAATTTATCTACCCACAACCGTGGCTATTTATCTTACGATAACACTATATGATAGAGACTGTATTGCATCATACGAATAATATCTAAAACTACAAAATACGTTTCTCTTGTACGTAAACCTCCCAAAGTGCCCGCCAGGGGACCACCCACATGTGTTTTTATCAGTGGTCAGACGCAAGGGCTGAAGAGCTTCAACCAGACGCTCAAAGGCTCTCTTCAAGGGAAGGTGTCAGTGTTATAGCTGTGTGACGATGTCTTTCTCATCTTCGTCTCCTAGGTCCCTCAGGCCCAAAAGTGTTAATGGCATTGAGGGTGAAAATGATGACAGAGTTAGAGGCTGCAGTGTGAAACTGATTCGCGAACCATTAGTTGGTCCCTTGGCTTATCACTGGCTCTTGTCCTTCGATTGGGGGGATTATCAAGCCCATGCAGAGGCCACCGAGGTTGATGGCTACCTCACGCCTTACTGGGTGAAATCAGCACCCGATATCATCGAGGGAAGCATTACGCATGACCTTGGATGCATATATCGCTCACCCAAAGAAGTATGGCAAAAAGTAAAAAACAATAAGTTCAATTATTTTAAATACATGGTCTCTGGAATGAACTGCCAACGCTGGGCCCGAGAAGTAGCAACGCAATTAGGACCTATACATTTCGATTCCTGATAACCTTTTAGCACCTGTCTTCGGGGCTTACGTTGACCTTTTCCGGCTTATTGGAGGGTCATCCAAATGAAGACGTGGAACTGTAATAAAGACAGGTGAGTACCAAGCTCCTATGTTTACACGCTTTGCTCCTTGTATATGTAAATGACTTACCAGAGTCTGTAAATTCATTCATGAATATGTTTGCAGATGATGCAAAGATTGTGAAGAAAGTAGGAAACGAGAACAATGGTAGAGAACTTCAGGAAGATCTTAATAGTCTGCATGAGTGGTCAGAAAAGTGGTTAATGAAATTCAATACTTCAAAATGTAAGGTAACGAGAATGGGTACAAGTGCAAGGAGGCCCAAGCTTGACTACTCGGTGGCTGGAGTACAACTCCAAGAGACAGAAAATGAGAGAGAGATCTAGGAGTAAACATACTGGCAGATTTGTCTCCAGAAATACATATAAATGGCATAGTAAGGGCAGCATATGCATTCTTATCAAATGTAAGGGTAGCCTTCAGGCACATGGACAAGGAAATGTTCAGAAACATTTAGATAACCTATGTGAGGCCAAAACTCGAATATGCAGCCCCCTTTTGGAATTCGCACTTGAAAAAGCACATAGCTAAGCTTGAAAAAGTTCAAAGACATGCCACGAAACTGGTGCTAGAAATATGTAATCTCAGTTATGATGAGAGGCTGAGAGAATTAGACTTACCATCACTCGAAGCTAGAAGATTGAGAGGGAATGTGGTGACAGTCTTTAAATTCCTTCATGGTTATGATAGAGTGGATAGGGATCGATATTTTGATATGGCAGGCTGTAGAACTAGAGGTCATAGTTTGAAGCTTTGTAAGAAAACTTCTTTGCAGGATGTAAGGAAATACTTTTTCAGTGTAAGAGTAGTTGATAATTGGAATTGGCTAAGAGAGGAGGTACTTAATGCTATCTCAATCCATAGTTTTAAGGACAGGTATGATAAGTATCACTAAGTATAAAATGGAACCGATCAGGAGACGGGAAGATACGAGCTGTGGACTCTTTCCTGTAAACACAATTAGGGAATCACCAGCGAAGTTACCTGTGTTTATGTGAATCTCTCTTGAGGTTTACTCAAGGGCCTCAAGCTCCTAACCTTCTGTTTGGATTCTTTTCTAAATCAAGGACAATATCCCATCTTTCATTTAAATAATATTAATGTTTTTAGCATAAGCAGTTTTTTGACTAAGTATCAATTATTCTTACTCTGTGAAAAAGTGCAAAGAAGTATCCATGTTAAGCTTCAAAGTGTGAACTCTAGTTCTGGAGACAATGATAAAACACGATGTGAAACTTGTGGAAAATTTAAGAACCGTTATCATATAACCCCCATTTTCTTCCAGCTTCAGTTGCCGGTGTATCTAACTCTTTCAGCCTTCCATACTGAATGACATTTCGTATATATGTCACTAGCTTTATTATTAATATATTTTTTTGCTTCCAACTTATGCCTCATCAAAGCAAATACTTCTGAACATTTCTTTGTCCATAAACCTGTGTCTGTATGTCTGAAATGCTAAAACAGACTTATTGTCAATATTTACATTTATACCCAACTTAGGAAAAGAATCGCATGAAATTCTTCATAATTATATTATGTAAGGTTTGGTTAAGTTTGCCCTTCTAGTTCTTAAAAAAAAAAAAAAATTCTCATGACGAATTGGAACCTGAAATTCTTATGTTAACATTATTAGTTATAGAAGGTACAATTTACCAAACATAATGCGTGTATTATGTAAGGTTTGGTTAAGTTTGCCCTTCTAGTAAAAAAAAAAAATCAATAGCTTGAGATATTTTACAAAGATAAAGTTAAGCGTTCTCGAGTACAACGAATACCCTCCTCATCCTACTACCACTAACCTAACAATTTATGGGTTACTAGGGTCGCTAATCTTTACCATATCTTCTTCCAATGCTTTGTAATATCGATTCACACGTTGGGGGTGTGAAACTAAACATTCAATAAAATAATTATGGATCAATCGTAGAGTAGGCACCTGATGCCATTTTTTTTTTTTTTTTAAGGTATGTTATATGGGATTAAGGATAAAGGCAGGATCATACTTTGGGACTGGGGATGAATGAAGGAAATTACATTAACAAATTTTATAGTTAAGTAAACTTATTAACCTAACTGAACCTAACCTAACCGGACAATAAATTCTGAACACAGGTTCTGCATCTGGGACTAAGGTGGATCAGACACCTATTCTGGAACTGATACACAGGGTGCCTATTCTGGTAATGATCCTTAATTTTATCTAGTGGAGAGAGAGAGAGAGAGTTCGTATCAAATAAAGATAGGAGACCCCAGTACGTGACTTAATCCTGTACATTTTTAGGAATGCTTAAATGTACTGACTCTAAGTAACCTAACCTTATGGGGTTATATAATTTATCAGGGGTTGCTAATCTTTACCTGATTTAAAGCATCAAATTTCACGAGAAAAAAAGAATGAACCAAAACGTATCGAAGAGAATGTACGTACGTAGGTGCGAACGTACCCACTTACCGAAGTAAGTAACTGTGTGGTCCATGAACGTTTTGTGAACAACCCGGATGTTGGGGGAGGGGAATGATGATAATGACGGAGATTATTATTATTTTTATTATTATTATTGAACAAATGGGTTCTCCATTCGGAAATCTAACACTTGATTATTAACTACTATTATATATATATATATATATATATATATATATATATATATATATATATATATATATATATATATATATATATATGAATCATTCTTTACCCCGACCGGGACTCGAACCTAGGACTTATGATTACTAAGTCAAGGCGCTACCACTACACCACAGAAGGTTAAAAGGAATCCAACCTATTCATGTTTTCACATATGTAATGTGCTTAATTGGTTATATATATATATATATATATATATATATATATATATATATATATATATATATATATATATATATATATATACTGTATATACATATATATATGGTTGAGGTATGTGTGGATCGTGGTGAATACGTGTTTCTTGGCTCGCCCAACCCCCTTACAAGGGGGAATGGGGCCACGAGTATATGTATGTATATAATTAAGCGATAAAAAAATAAGAATAAATGCCATGACATTATAATAATATAAATTGCTACTTTATGTATTCTATATATATAAGAGCCATAATGTCTCTTTACAAGGGAGTTGGCAGAGTCAAGGCAAACACTTCAATCTTTGGGAGTCAAATACAAAGGATGGGATAATCACTTTTTTACTCTATATGGTAATAAGATCGGTTTTACGTCACTGAATCCCCTTTTCTATTAAGGGCTACGGCAGAGCCTTACTGTGAAGGATTTTGGTTTTGGCAGGTGTGGACGTTACCCTGAGTGCATGTCCTTGCTAACCTCACTGATACCTTTTATATTACAGGAGGGAACGACTGGCAATACCAATGGTGCTACCACAACTCCAATCTTTTTACAATACTTCTATAAAATAGAGTAGTCAAGCCAATAACCTATTCGAGCTAAGAAGAGGCGGAAAATTAAATTAATAACTACTATTACTACTGCAGCACCTATAACTAAATATAAATTTACCTTTTTTTCAAGTATAGATACTTCACCGAAGTCACAATTTGGGCTAGGTAAAAAAATCACAGGTAAAAAAGTCACAGGTTTGGTTCAGTTACTTTTTACCTGTTACTTTTTTTCTGTGACTTTTCTACCTGGATTCGCTGAATTGGTAAGGCGAGTGCTCAAATGTGACTCTAATGTGGATATTTGGAAATTTGATATTATAACTTTAGAGGCACTAAATTTTTGCAGGACAGTGTCTCATAGAGGGACTAAATTGGTGCAGGACAGTGCCTCATAGAGGGACTAAGTTGGTGCAGGACAGTGCCTCATTTCTGGAAAGCAAAAATTGCTCATGGTGACTCACTATTAATTATGGAATTGCTTCATTTTTTATGTTATACTTTGGAGTATTTTTATCATGATTGTAGCATTTATTGTATTTTATTTTAATATTTTTTTGTAAATCTCATTTAGGAAGCATATTGTGATTCATTTAAGGCTTATATTCTCTTGCTGATTACCAAGACAACAAACAACTCCTTTGTTATTAAGTATGCTTAAACTCATATAAAATAAATGAATTGAACTAAATTTTGCTACTAATGCTGCTACTACTACTACTACTAGCATTTAGTAGCATTGTTGTTGTTATTCGAGAGAGAGAGAGAGAGAGAGAGAGAGAGAGAGAGAGAGAGAGAGAGAGAGATTGATTTTACAACCATCGGCAACATCACTGAAAATAAATTATAAAATCTTTATTTGCTTTTATTTAATATTGAAATTCCCTTACTTACAATCTCATACATACGCACGCACACAAAAGTTCAAACGCACACATATGTATATACAAATAAATTCAAAAATAGAAACAATTACAACGTTATTCATTTATTTATTCATGTTCATATTTCTTACTTAGTAACTTACTAATCCAGCAAATTGGGGAGCAAGACAACTCAAACAGGTGCCGGTCCCAAGAACGATTACTGGAGGGGGCTGATGTCTGGAAAGGTGTTTGGCTATAATTCTTCGAACCAGAACCAAATTCAAACCTTCTCTTATGCTAGTGCAGTGGTTCTCAATTCTTTTCACTCCTTTTCCCCCTTCAGGAATTTTCGACATGCTGCTGGCCCCCTTAATTTACTTCCGTGTGTCGTAGGACTTTTGGGACTCGGCATCTGGCGTATTTCATATCTCAAGAGGGTGAGAGATATAAACCAGTCCTTTATTCCCCATACAAGCCACGCCCCTGCCCTTGGGGTATTTCAAGAACCACCCAGGGCAGGCACAGTGAGTTGAGTTAGAGACCGGGCCTTGCCAGCAGCAGAGTTAACACAGTACAGCTGAGTTAGCCTCCCCCCCTTCCGGGGTGGGACTCAGGAATTAGTCGTGACAGGAACTGTAGTAATAGGAGCTCTGAGTACATAGATGTTAAAATAAGAATAAATGTACAGAAAAGAAGATGTCTTTCACCAACCACGCTACCATAATTATAACTATATAAAGTAGGGAGGAAATACTCTACGTCAGTGGTGTACAGCTCGGGATCAATCCACGCCGACACTTTACCGAAGAGAAAGAAGAAAAAAAAATATAGAAGTATAAAAAATATATAGCATCTATGGAAGAAAAGTACAAGTGAAGAAACTTCAAGACGCTTACCAGCAGTGAGAGAGTGACGCCGAGAAAGTCAGAGCTCCCCCTTCACTTACAGTATCATATTATGAGATCCAGCCACTCTCCCCCGCCTCCGTATTGGCAAGGCCCCTCCCCAGCAGTAAAAGTA
>JAXCGZ010021249.1:57500-60000 GCA_037179515.1 Halocaridina rubra | reverse complement strand
ACATATGTGAAAACATGAATCATTTTTTACCCCGACCGGGACTCGAACCTAGGACTTATGGTTACTAAGTCAAGGCGCTACCACTACAACACAGAAGGTTAAAAGGAACCCAACCTTATAGTTTATATCTTCTATTCTTAGAAATGAACGCATTCTAACTGAATCCCACTATGTTCATATTACAGATTCCCCAACCTCACTCGTGGCTTCATTTTAGCATTTAATTCAATTCCCAATCTCATAAGGGCCATGAAATTATCAAATAAACACATTACATATGTGAAAACATGAATCATTTTTTACCCCGACCGGGACTCGAACCTAGGACTTATGGTTATTAAGTAAAGGCGCTACCACTACACCACAGAAGGTTAAAAGGAACCCAACCTTATAGCTTATATCTGCTATACTTAGGAATGAACGCATTCTAACTGAATGCCACTATGTTCATATTACAGATTCCCCAACCTCATTCGTGGCTTCATTTTAAAATTTAATTCATTTCCCAATCTCATTCGGGCCATGAAATTATCAAATAAGCACATTACATATGTGAAAACCTGAATCATTTTTTACCCCGACCGGGACTCGAACCTAGGACTTATGGTTACTAAGTCAAGGTGCTACCACTACACCAAAGAAGGTTAAAAGGAACCCAACCTTATATCTTATATCTGCTATACTTAGGAATGAATGCATTCTAACTGAATGCCACTATGTTCATATTACAGATTCCCCAACCTCACTCGTGGCTTCATTTTAGCATTTAATTCAATTCCCAATCTCATTCGGGCCATGAAATTATCAAATAAGCTCATTACATATGTGAAAACATGAATCATTTTTTACCCCGACCGGGACTCGAACCTAGGACTTATGGTTACTAAGTCAAGGCGCTACCACTACACCACAGAAGGTTAGAAGGAACCCAACCTTATAGCTTATATCTGCTATACTTAGGAATGAACGCATTCTAACTGAATGCCACTATGTTCATATTACAGATTCCCCAACCTCAACATAGTGGCATTCAGTTAGAATGCGTTCATTCCTAAGTATAGCAGATATAAGCTATAAGGTTGGGTTCCTTTTAACCTTCTGTGGTGTAGTGGTAGCGCCTTGACTTAGTAACCATAAGTCCTAGGTTCGAGTCCCGGTCGGGGTAAAAAGTGATTCATGTTTTCACATATGTAATGAGCTTATTTGATAATTTCATGGCCCGAATGAGATTGGGAATTGAATTAAATGCTAAAATGAAGCCACGAGTGAGGTTGGGGAATCTGTAATATGAACATAGTGGCATTCAGTTAGAATGCGTTCATTCCTAAGTATAGCAGATATAAGCTATAAGGTTGGGTATCCTTTTAGCCTTCTGTGGTGTAGTGGTAGCACCTTGACTTAGTAACCATAAGTCCTAGGTTCGAGTCCCAGTCGGGGTAAAAAATGATTCATGTTTTCACATATGTCATGTGCTTATTTGATAATTTCATGGCCCGAATGAGATTGGGAATTGAATTAAATGCTAAAATGAAGCCACGAGTGAAGTTGGGGAATCTGTAATATGAACATGGTGGCATTCAGTTAGAATGCGTTCATTCCTAAGTATAGCAGATATAAGCTATAAGGTTGCGTTCCTTTTAACCTTCTGTGGTGTAGTGGTAGCACCTTGACTTAGTAACCATAAGTCCTAGGTTCCAGTCCCGGTCGGGGTAAAAAATGATTCATGTTTTCACATATGTAATGTGCTTCTTTGATAATTTCATGGCCCGAATGAGATTGGGAATTGAATTAAATGCTAAAATGAAGCCACGAGTGAGGTTGGGGAATCTGTAATATGAACATAGTGGCATTCAGTTAGAATGCGTTCATTCCTAAGTATAGCAGATATAAGCTATAAGGTTTTATTCCTTTTAACCTTCTGTGGTGTAGTGGTAGCGCCTTGACTTAGTAATCATAAGTCCTAGGTTCGAGTCCCGGTCGGGGTAAAAAATGATTCATGTTTTCACATATGTAATGTGCTTATTTGATAATTTCATGGCCCGAATGAGATTGGGAATTGAATTAAATGCTAAAATGAAGCCACGAGTGAGGTTGGGGAATCTGTAATATGAACATAGTGGCATTCAGATAGAATGCGTTCATTCCTAAGTATAGCAGATATAAGCTATAAGGTTGGATTCCTTTTAACCTTCTGTGGTGTACTGGTAGCGCCTTGACTTAGTAATCATAAGTCCTAGGTTCGAGTCCCGGTCGGGGTAAAAAATTATTCATGTTTTCACATATGTAATGTGCTTATTTGATAATATATATATATATATATATATATATATATATATATATATATATATATATATATATATATATATATATATATATATATATATATATATATATATATATATATATATATATATATCCCCCTGACTGGGACTTGCAAAGAACACTCATAATTATCACTCCTTATATATATATATATATATATATATATATATATATATAT
>JAXCGZ010021249.1:52500-55000 GCA_037179515.1 Halocaridina rubra | reverse complement strand
CTAGCACGCTCGCTTGCTTCCTTCACATCCATCCTCCTATCATTCAGGGCTCTCCATAATCCATCCATCCACCCAAACCTAGGCCTCCCTCTAACATTTCTCCCATCAACTCTCGCATTCATCACCTTTTTCAGCAGTCTTTCATCATCCATCCTTTCCACATGGCCAAAACATCTCAGAACAATCATATCTACTCTGGTTGCAATTTCTCTCCTCACACCCGTTCTTTCTCTCACCACTTCATTTCTAACCCTCTCCAACCTTGATACACCAATCATACTCCTCAGGCATTTCATCTCAAGCACATTTAGTTTCCGTCTCTCACTTTCATGCCCAATAATCTCTGATCCATACATCACAGTTGGCACAACCACTTTCTCATGCAAAATTTTCTTCTTAACATTCATTTCCAATCCCCTATTCTTAATCACTCCTTTCAATGCACCCAACACTTTACATCCTTCATTCACTCTGTGACACACATCTGCTTCCACTCCACCATTTGCAGATATAACAGAGCCTAAATACTTAAACTAAACAACTTCCTCAAGTGTCTCTCCATTCAAAATAACATTCAATCCAGCACCATCCTCATTTCTTGTACACCTCATAACCTTACTCTTTCCCACATTCACTCGCAACTTCCTTCTCTCACACAACATTCCAAATTCTGACACTAAGTGACACAGCTTCTCCTCTGAATCCGCCACCACCACAGTATCATCTGCAAACAGCAACTGATTCAGCTCCCAATCGTTATCATCCCCATCTACCATTCTCAAACCTTGACCACACACACGCTTATTCACCTCTCTTACGACACCATCAATATACACATTGAACAGCCATGGTGACATCACACATCTCTGTGTCAGTCCCATACTCATTGGAAACCACTCACTCAATTTATTCCCTGCCCTAACACAAGTTCTACTGACCTCATTCAAACTCTTCACTGCCCACAACAATTTATTATTAATTACATATAATCTCAAAACATTCCAAATTTCCTCTCTATCAACTCTACCATACGCTTTCTCCAGGTCCAAAAATGCAAAATATACATCCTTACCCTTTGCCGAATATTTCTCACATAACTGCCTAACTATAAAAACCTCATCTATACAACCTCTACCTCTCCTAAAACCACTCTGCACTTCTGCGATCACATTTTCTGTCTTACCTAATCCTATTAACCAGTATCCTACCATACATTTTTCCTACCACACTCAACAAACTTATACCCCTAAAATTACTGCATTCATACATATCTCCCTTACCTTTGTATAGGGGCACTATACAAGCAATCACCCATTCCACGGGCACCATTGTCAACATTAAGCATATATAAAACACTCTCCTAACCATTTCAATGCAGTCACACCCTCTTCTTTCAACATCTCCGCTCTCACACCATCCATTCCAGGTGCTTTACCTGCTTTCGCTTCATACAATGCATTTTTCACCTCCTCTCTTGTAATCTCTCTCTCATTTTCATCTCCCATTACTGGCACTTGAACACTCCCCCCCCCCCACTGCCAATATAGCTGCCTCTCTATCTTCCTCAACATTTAGCAAGCACTCAAAATATTCTGCCCATCTTTTCCTTGCATCATTCCCTCTTAACATCTGTCCATTCACATCTTTCACTGTCTCTTCCATCCTCGATCCACCCTTCCTTACTCTCTTCACTTCTTTCCAAATATTCTTTTTATTCTCCTCATATGACCTACTAAAATCCTGTCCCCACCTAACATTTGCCAACCTCTTCTCTTCCTTTACCTTCCGCTTGGTTTCCACATTTTTCTCCCTATATCTTTCATACTTCTCCCTACTTTTACACTGCAACCATACCTCAAAAGCCCTCTTTTTCTCTTCCACCTTCATTTTCACCCCTTCATTCCACCACTCGCTGCCCCTCCTCATGCCACCTCCAACAAACCTCTTTCCACACACATCACTTGCATGCCCCACAAAACATTCTTTCATCAACCCCCATTCCTCTTCTAACTCCCCAACATCTCTTTCTTTCACCCTGTCATATGCCACTTTCAACCTGTCCTGATATTCCTGTCTCTTCTTTTGCTTTTTCAACTCTTTCACCTTCACTATTTCCCTTCTACATCCCCCACTCTAGTTCCCCACTCTTTTGCTACTACCACTTTTGCTTCAACCAAAAAGTTATCAGACATCCCAGCAGCCACACCCCAAAATGCATGCACATCTTTCACTCTACCAATCATGCTCTTTGCTACCAACACAAAATCCAGCAATGCTCTTTCTTTAACTCTTCCATTTGCCACTCTCATCCATGTATACTTATTTATTAACTTCTTCTTGAAAAAACTATTACCTATTACTTATCACCAACCTGCTGGCTAGTACAGTGGTAACGCGCTGGCTTCGCATTCACGAGGTCGAAAGATCGGTTCCCTCCAAGACCGAGAGTTTAAGCTGTTTACTGGCAGGAACTGCTGTGGTTGGACACCACAGTGGGGGG
>JAXCGZ010021249.1:0-37500 GCA_037179515.1 Halocaridina rubra | reverse complement strand
AGACTCTGGTAGGCCATTTACATATACAAGGAACAAAAGTGGCCCTAAAACTGAACCCTGTGGAACTCCACTACTAACTCTTCTCCATTCAGACACTGAGTGTCTTACTCTAACCCTCTGTTCCCTTCCTTCTAAGTAAGTTTTTATCCATTCCAAAACATTTCCACCTATTCTAGCCATTGATTGCAGCTTCCTAATAAGTCTCCCATGTGGAACAGTGTCAAACGCTTTCTGGAAGTCTAGGAATATGCAATCTGCCCAGCCCTCTCTTTCCTGTAAGATTTGGCTTACCTCATCATAAAATTCTAATAAGTTTGTTACTGTTGATCTACCTTCTCTGAAGCCATGTTGCCTCACTGACAAAAAGTTGAAGGATTCCAAGTGAAGAGAGATATGTTTCCTTAGTAGTTTCTCCATAACTTTGCAAACTATGCTGGTCAAGGAAACTGGTCTATTGTTCAGAGCCGTATCCCTACTTCCCTTTTTGAAGATAGGTATCACATTTGCTTGTTTCCAGCATCTTGGAATCTCCCCCGACTCCAGTGACTCCTTAAATATGATACTTAGTGCCACTGATATTGTGTTTGCGCATTTTTTAAGCACATGAGGGGATATGTCATCAGGACCTGTAGCTTTATGAACATCTAAATCCATCAGCGCTTTGCATACCTCTGTGGCTGTATGGTTGATGTTCTCTAATACCGGCACTTGAGCTTCTATCACTGCAATCTGAGGGGGTGGGGTATTTTCTACTGTAAATACTGACTGAAACTCCTTGTTCAATTCTTTGCAGATCTCTTCATCTGTCTCAGTGATGCTTCCATCCGCTCTCTTTAACCGTAAAACCTGTTCTTTTACCTTCACTTTTCCTCTGATAAAGCTGTGGAAAAACTTGGGATTTTCTTTAGCCTTCCTGGTGATGTCCCTCTCATAGTCTCTCTCTGCCTCTGTCCTTTTACTTAGGTTGTCATTTCTTGCTCTTTTGTAGGTTTGCCAGGCATTTATGTTTTTTCTCCTCCTATACCTTTTCCAGCATTTGTCTCTCCACTCCTTAGCTCTTTTACACCCATTATCAAACCATTTCTCTCTGGCATGAATTACACCTACTTTGGTGACAGGTATGCAGCAATCTACTATCTTCCCATATTTCTCACAAAAGATGTCATACATTTCTTGTACAGATTTGTTGTAAAATAAGGTTCTCCAGTCAATAACTGCAAAAAGCTCATTCATTTTGATGTAATCTCCTTTCGGATAGTTCCTCCTCATGTCCTCAGTGCCTCTACTCTCAGGAAGAATATCTTCAATGATATACTCCATCAACAACACACAGTGGTCACTCTTTCCAATTGGTGGTTCACACTCAATTTTTTCAATATCCAACACATTATATGTGAACACTAGATCAAGTAGTGATGGCTCATCCCCACCCCTGGCCCTTGTTGGTTCCATTACATGTTGGTGTAGGAAATTCCCTTGTACGCAATATAGGAATCTTGCCCCGAATGAGTCCTCACCACTGTGTGGGTCAAGATTTATCCAATCTATCTCTTTATGATTAAAGTCTCCCATAATCAAAATCCTACATTTGTTTTCCCGTGCCATGTTAACAACTGAGTTTATGACTTCAATAGTACCTATATGACTTTCCTCATAAACTTCAAGCCTATTTTGGTTCCTTGGTGGGTTGTATACAACAATTATTATAATGCTCCCTGACCCAGTATTTATGCGAGCAACAAGAAATTCCTTGAACTCACTTTCTATAGCCAAGTTTACTTCTTCAACTTGAATCCTTTCACTTATGAGCAGTGCTATCCCTCCACCAGTCCTCTCAGATCTTTCAACCCTTAGTATTCTGAAGCCCTTAGGAAAAACTGTGACACTGTTTATGTCCTCACTCAACTTAGTCTCTGTAATTGCTACTATATATGCCTTACTGTTGTGAATCCTATCTTTTAATTCTACTGCCTTACCAGCTAATCCATCAGCATTTGTGTATAACAATCTTAATGAGGCCCCATCCCCTGATCTTCTGTCATTATCTTCTTTATCTCCCCTTTGTCTGGAAGAACTCTGTAACGAAAATTTTTCTTCTGTTCTTCATTTCTTTCGTCATTTAACCTTCTTGCCTCTTGCAACAAGTTTTTTTATCTTTCCCATCTCTTCCTGTGTTCTGTATCGTTTAATGAACACTTCTTTGAATTCTTGAAGGTCTTTTAGACTTTTTTTTCTCAACAATATTTCCCTACAAAGGTTACTTTTGTTGGTCTCGGCTTTCCTTCCCTGTGTGTGTGTGTGTGTGTGTGTGTGTGTGTGCTGCTGCCTGAACACCCAAATACACCCCATTAATGTACGTAAGACTTCAACATTTGTTTAGCTATTCAATTGCATTTGAAAAGTCACAACACTCCCCACATCTGTCACATTTTCTCACTTTTTCCCACATATTTGCCACTATTTATGGAAGGTCTACAACTAATGGCCCCCAGTACCCGGCATAGATTTGTGAGAAGAATCTCTGGGGTTCCTATTGACTCCACTATTGGCTTGAGGGCAGAAAGGCCTGGTGGTAGTAATGGTTCTGCCCTTAACCTTGCACCTCCCAATAGAACTGCTTCTTTCACTCTTCACTATTCTAGCATTCGTGGGCTGAACTCTAATCTTTCGTGTGTGGAACAGCACTTGGGTACTCTCCTCCCTAACCTCCTCCTCCTGTCTGAAACCCAGCTGTCTATGCATGCTTTCACTGACCCACATAAAATCTCTCACTATTATCTGTATACTCGTTTTTATTCCAGAGGTGGGGTCTGTGCCTATTGCAATACTAACACTCCTATTGCGAGGCTCATGGACCTTGAATCTCCTGACTCTGATGTTCTCTGGCTTAAAATCTATCTCTCCACTACCACTATTTTCCTTTGTTTCTGCTACTGTTCTCCAAACTCCACCGAGTTTGTGTATTTCTTTGAATATCTGTCCTCGTACCATTAGTCCTAGCTATCTGCTCACCCACATGCCGAAATTCTCTACATTGGACACTTCAATGTACACCACATTGAGTGGCCTAATTCTTCTCACACTGATGTGGGAGGAAGTGGGGCCCTTGCTTTTTCTATCACTCACGATCTGAAGCAAATTATCAAACATCCTACTAGTGTTCCTGATCTTCAAGAACATACAGCAAACATTCTTGATCAATTTCTTACTTTTAACCCTTCAAATTACTCTTATTCTGTGCTTTCTCCTCTTGGAAAATCTGACCACTCTCTGATCTCAATATCTTCCAATTTCGCTCCCCCTTCACCAATCCCTCCTACTCAGCGCCGCCTTTGGCACTTTCAGCGTACCCAGCATGATAATTTGCGTAACTTCCTCTTTGACTTCCCATGGTATGACTACTGCTTTCGGTCCCGCAACCTTTATCAGTTAGCTCTAAATGTTGCCGAGATCATGACCTCGGGTATGGAGGCATACATCCCCTTTTCTTCAAAAACTTTCTCTCCCTCTAAACCTTGGTTTGACCTTACCTGCTCCATGGCTATCCAGGCCTGGAATCGGGCAAACCAATCTTACCAAGCCTCTCCTTCCGAATCAATTCGCTTTGCTTTTATCGTTGTTAGGAATCACTGTACTGCTTAGATTCGAAGGTCTAAGGCTCCTTTATTAGAAGGAAAGTTGATGGCCTTAACTCCTCTCCCATTGACAAATGCTTCTGGTCCATAACCAAAAACTCTCCAAAAACTTCTGTAACTCAAGCTTTCCCCCTATCATTCGTTTTGATGGTTCTATACCTTGCTCTCCCACTGATAAAGCCACTCACTTTGGCACTAATTTTTCTGCCAACTCTTCTATAAACGATTACAGCACACCTGTTCCTCAATCTTTACCCATTTCTAACCCTATTCCCTCCCTTATCCTTTCTTTACGCAAAGTTCATAAGGTTCTCTGCTCGTTAAAGTCGAACAAGACATCTGGTCCCAATGGCATCCCTGTAAGGTTCCTTAAGGAGTTTGCAGATGAACTGGCTCCCGTGCTTTGCCGTCTTTATCGCCTCATTTTGTCAACCAGATTCTATCCTTCATCTTGGAATCATGCTCTAGTTCAACCTGTTCCTAAAAAGGGTGACCGCTCTATTCCTTCAAACTACCGACCTCTTGCCCTAACCTCCTCTATTGCAAAAAGTTTTCGAAACTTTGCTCAATAGTCACTTTCTGAAACGCCTTAAATCTAACTCACTTATCTCCGATCACTAGTACGGCTTCCACAAGGCAAGATCCACTGGTGACCTCCTGTCCTATCTTACTCATGTATGGTCATACTCTCTTTGGTACTTTGGGAATCCTTTGTCGTCACCCTTGAGATCTCTGTTGGCCAAACTCCCTGCCTATGGCTTTACACCTACTTTCTGTTATCTGATTTCCAGTTTTCTTTCTGACCGTTTTATATCTGTAGTTGTTGATGGTGCGATAGCTAGTGCTTTCTCTGTTTCCAGTGGTGTTCCACAGGGCTCTGTTCTTTCACCTACTCTGTTTCTTCTCTTCATCAATGATCTTCTACAATCCCCGTCTTTATCTCTTCTTCATGCCTTTGCTGATGATTCTACCCTTCACGTTTCCTCTGCCTCTTCTTCACAACCTTCATATGCTACTCGTAATCAGTCTTGTTTCACTCTTTCTTCTACTCTCAACTCCGATTTGCAGAGGGTATCTGAGTATGGCACTCAAAATTTAGTTAAGTTCAATGCCTCCAAGACACAGTTTCTGGCTATCTCTTTATCTCCTTCTCCTCCTGATAACCCTATTGTCTTCAAAACTAACGAAATTTACCCTCTTAATTCTATTAACATATTAGGAATCAATATAGCCTCTAACTTGTCTTTGAGAAATCACATAATCCAAATTTCTAAATCTTCATCCAAAAACTTGGGAGTTTTCTTTCATTTCCGTCATTACTATTTCTCTTTACAGCTACTTAAAATTTATAAAGATCATATCAGTCCTTGCTTAGAATACTACTTACACATCTGAGGTGCTTCTTCTTATATTTATCTCCTTGATAGGGTTGAATCTAAAGCAGTCAGACTCATTAATGATCCTTCTTCTACTTCTAATCTGGATTCTCTCTCTCTTTGCAGTAATGTATCTTCTTTCCTTTCTCTTTTCTATCGCTACTACTTCCATCGCTGCTCTGATGAGTTGGCGAGTTACATCCCTCCCCCATTGCCGAGGCCGCATAACACTCGCCAAGCGGCCTCATCTCACGGTACTGTGTGGAAATTTGTAGCTCGCGGATTGGTCAGTGCAGCGACTGCTTCTTCCCATCTACCTCCAGAATCGGGAACACTTTTCCTACTTCTCTCTTTTCTAGTTCTTATGACATTTCATCCTTCAAGCAGCAGATCTTTCGTCATCTCAGAGCCTAGTCCTCCATATCCCTTGGGTCCTCTGTACTTTCACTGTTTTTTCTGTCTGTCGTTTTCCTTTGTATGTTATTACCTCATCTATGCCTTGTCCTTAACCTTTTTCTTTTCCTTCATCTCGGTGTTTTCTCGTGCCCCTACCTTTATTGATAAGGGCAGTTGTGGCCTGTCCCGGTGTCACCTCATAGAAAAAAAAATTCAATACCCACCTGCGCCCACCGATATTGGTCCTAACACCAAAAATTATGATTTCCAAGATAAACCAAGTATAAAATTTTATATAAATATAAATATATATATATATATATATATATATATATATATATATATATATATATATATATATATATATATATATATATATAATATATATATATATATATATATATATATATATATATATATATATATATATATATATATATATATATATATATATATATATAAATATATATATATATATATATATATATATATATATATATATATATATATATATATATATATAAATATATATATATATATATATATATATATATATATATATATATATATATATATATATATATATATGTATATATATATATATATATATATATATATATATATATATATATATATATATATATATATATATATATATATATATACATAAGGAAAAGAAATGATTGAGTTGACGAGTAGTTTCGATTTTTTAGAAATCATGATTATATATACTCGTGTGTATTTATATATACATATATATATATATATATATATATATATATATATATATATATATATATATATATATATATATATATATATATATATATATATATATATATATATATATATATATATATATATATACATACATATATATATATATATATATATATATATATATATATATATATATATATATATATATATATATATATATATATATATAACCAAATAAGCACATTACCATATGTGAAAACATGAATCATTTTTACCCCGACCGGGACTTGAACCTAGCACTTATAATTACTAAGCCGAGGCGCTACCAACTACACCACAGAATGTCTTAAAAGGGAAACAAACCAGACAGCTTATATTTGCTATACTAGGAATGAACGCATTCTATCTGAAAGCAACTATGTTCACATTACAGTTTCCCTAACCTCACTCTTGGTTTTGTATTCACATTTAATTCAACCTTTCAATCTCATTCGGTACCAACAAAAACCAAATAAGCACATTGCCTTAAGTGAAAACTTGAATCATTTTTACCCCAACTGGTACTTGAACCTGGGACTTATAATTACTAAGCCAAGGTGCTACCAACTACACCATAGAAGGTCTTAAAAGGGAGAAAAACCTTTTCAGATTATATCTGCTATACTAGGAATGAACGTATTCTATCTGAATGCTACCATGTTCATATTATATTTTTCCCCAACCACACTCGTGATTTTGTTTTCACATTTAAATCAACTTACAATCTCATTCGGGACCAACAATAACCAAATAAGCATATTACCATATTTGAAAACATGAATCATTTTTGCTCCGACTGGGACTTGAACCTGGGATTCGTATTTACTAAGCCAAGGCACCACCAACTACACCACAGAAGGTCTTAAAAGGGAACAAACCTTACAGCTTATATCTGCTATACTAGAAATGAACGCATTCTATCTGAATGTCACTAAATTCATTTTACCATTTCCCCCAACCTTATTCGTGGTTTCGTTTTCGCATTTAAGTTAGCTTTGCAATCTCATTCGGAACCAACAATAACCAGAGAAGCACATTAACATACGTGAAAACATATTATTTCTAACCAGTCTGGGACTTGAACCTGGAACTTATAATTACTAAGCCAAAGCGCTGTCAAATAAACCACAGAAGGTCTTAAAAGGGAAACAGGCCTTACAGCTTATATCTGCTATGCTAGGAATGAACGCATTCTATCTGAATGCCTCTATGTTCATATTACAGCTTCTCCCAACCTCATTCTTGGTTTTGTTTTCGGGTTTAATTTAACTCACAATCTCATTCGAGACAAACAATAACAAAAAAAGCACAGTACCATATATGAAAACAGGAATATTTTTCCCGACAGGGACTTTAACCTGGCACTTATAATTACTAAGCCAAGGTGCTACCAACTGCACCACAAAAGGTCTGAAAAGGGAAACAAACCTTATAGCTTAGATCTGCCATACTAAGAATAAACACATTCTATCTGAATGCCACTATGATCATATTACAGTTTCCCCTAACCACACTCGTGGTTTTGTTTTTTGCATTTAATTCAACCTCCCAATCTCAATCGGGACGAACCATAACCAAATAAGCACATTACCATATGTGAAACCTTGAATCATTTTTACCCCGATAGGGACTTGAACCTGGGACTTATAATTACTAAGCCAAGGTGCTAACCACTACATCACAGAAGGTCTTAAAAGGCAAATAAACCTTACAGCTTATATCAGGTATACTAGGAATGAACGAATTCTATCTGAATGCCACTATGTTCATATTACAGTTTCCCCAATCTCACTCGCGGTTTTGTTTTTGCATTTAAATCAACTCCCATTCTCATTCGGGACCAACAATGGCCAAAGAAGCACATTACCATATGTGATAATATAAATAATGTTTTACCAACCGAGACTTGAACCTGGGACTTAAAATTACTAAGCCAAGGCACTACCAACTACACCACAGAAAGTCTTACAAGGGAAGCACACCTTACAGCTTTTATCTGCTATACTGGGAATGAATGAATTCTATCTGAATGCCACTATGTTCATATTACAGTTTCCCCAAACCTCACTCTTGGTTTCGTTTTCGCATTTAATTCAATTCCCAATCTCATTCGGGACCAACAATAACCAAAAAAGCACATTGCCATATGTGAAAACATGAATAATATTTTCCCCATTTGCACCTTCAACTTCGACCTAAAATCCTTTCAATATAAGGCTCCTTAGTAACTACAGGATCTTATTTTAGAAACAACTCTCTTGCTGAATATTTTATTTTGAAAGTATGTGAAGCCTGTTTCATAAATGCTGTTCAAAGAGATCGCCCATTTAAAGGTAACCTATTTGTAAATTTGAAGATATCCTTTATTTATAACTTATAATTACCAATCACTAAATATACATTCTTGCACATAACGCGGTTCTTAAGTCCAATGAATTTCACGTTGGAAATATAATTCATATTTAGGGTTTCAGACTTTAAAGTCATTGGAATTTCAATCTTGAAAGGGCAAATGGCTACTTTGCGGATTTTTCACTTGTTTGGCTATCAGGATAATATCCTTTGTAATGTGTATGGTATTGATTATGTATTTTGAGGCGTATACCTCCGGTATATTGCAAGACATAGAAAATTTTAAAGGAATTTTACGCAAGTTAGGTGAAGAAGACTCACTGATCATCACATTATTATCTTTAACTATGTTCAAACTGTTTTGCTGCTGAGGGTTCCGTGTAAGTTTCCCATGGTAACTAGACTGGCATAATACAATTTCCATCTATAGTAGACATTGAAGTCCTCAAAATAGGAAGGATACCGTGCATACGAAGACCACACTGGATTAAGCAGTTGGGTAACACGTATCTTTATTCCAAAAAGTTTTTTCTCAGTTTACAGAACTAGTATTTTACATTATCTTCTCTCAAAAAAGTCCTTCTACATGCTTATCTACAATTCAAAATGTATAATTTAAATATATCTTATAATGGTCTTGGTTACATTAATTTGAGAAATATTTCTATTATTATCAGTTCTGATATTAATTTGATCATTCATTTTTAATTTGTGTCTGTAATTTTGCATACAAATGACAAAAAGATGACAAACATACATGTATATACTTTTCTGTTAACAAATATTGTTTCAAAAAGGTTTATTTAAAGAATAATTAAGGTTCACAAGCAAGTGTCCATTACAATAGGTAATTATCGTCGGAAAAATATATATTTTTGCATTTTGGGAAAAGTTTGAAGTGAGTTCATCCGTTTTGAATAGTATATCACTTCAACCTCTTATGATGATTAATTTTTGACTCATTGTTGAAAGTTAGCATGAATTTAGACTCATAAATTTTAGTATTTTTATATGTTGAGAATTTCTTCTTTTTCTCTGGAAAATTTCTGTTTACAGTGGAGAGGTATGGGTTTCGTGTTATGTCTCTGAGCTTACTTCACTGAAGTGGTAATATTGTCAAATTGACATATTTTAATATGGAAATATTTTAATGAGAGATGTACTTGGCAGGAAAAGTTAGTCATCTATGTCTTTTTCAAACCCAAAGAAGAATCATGTTTCAGCAATGAAACCATCAGGGTATTACACGGAATATAGTGAAGAAAATAATGTCTAGAAGGAAGATGTGGTTAAGCTGATAGTTTGTACCATATGCATAATTTATAGGTGTAGCATGCTATAATCTAATTATATGTAACCATCAGTGACAAAATTCATATTCAGTAGCATATATTGAGCCATGTACTTTAGCTTCACGATATGCCAGTTATTCTGCTTTAGTGAACTCTATCAAAGCTTCTTTTTTTTCAGAAATAGAAACAGGTGGCATCAGAATCTACCATTAGTTAATCTCTCATTTGTATTTAACAGTGAGAATACTGTAACATGTGACGTTTGACAGAAATGTAATGAAATGGAGGATATGAGTGAGAGCAGTATTGTTATAATAAACTCTAACTATGGTTGTCTCTCTGAAGTGTAAAGGAGAATAATTTTCCTGTAATGAATGTGGCAAGTTCTTTCCTCGTATAAGTGTAGTGTAGCATTGCTATAAAAAAAGCTTTTAGGAAATAAAAAATAAAAAGCTAGAAGACCAGATAACTAAACACCAGAGCTTTACAGGATATTACTTAAGAGTTAAATATATCTAAAAGCACTATGTAAATACCTAAATAGTATGCTAAAAACAAATGAGACACCGTACATATTGAGTGTCAAGAAATAAAATGATTCCAAAAGTAACCAAAACCAAAGAGCAAATAACTTTCGACCCATTCCCTTGACTAATTGCGAATATAAAATAATTATGACAGTAGGAATTGGGAAACCCAAATAAAAATTACATATAGGGAAATAACAAAATAAAACCAATGATCTAGCTGACGGAGGCAGGATAGAAAATTATTTATTCATTTTTTTTTTAATATTGCATAGAAATTATCTAAAAAGGAAAAGCACCATTGATCATTATAGCTATAGACTATGCTAAAACCTTTGATCCAGTAAGAAGAGGGAAAATAATGCAAATACTAATGGAGCATAAGACACATCCGAACTTGATATATGTTATAGTTAGTATGTATGTACATATTTATATAATTATTATATTCCTTTTGCATAAGTCATTAGAAAGAATATTTACATTTGTATAGGTAGATATTTTCCATTGTATCAAGAATTTATAGATAAAGTTACTACGTCAAAAAGCACCACCTCTTCAGAAGCCCACCAATAAACAATGCAGAATTTCTTTACTTCATCACATTTATCTCCTATAGAAATAGGATAATAGTTCATCACCGACGAAAGTGGATTACCATATACGTATATAGAAAGCAGGGAATAATCAGAGACAGTACTAATGTATTTTGTCTCTCTACCCACAGGTAAGAGCAAATATTTATATTCGACAACATTAAAAGACAACAGTTATCATATATAGAAATACTAGCACATGTATAACTTAAGAAAACGATAAGAAATTGAATCTGAATATAACAAATGGTATCGAACGAGTGGCATTAGACAAGGATGCACAGGTCTGACTGCACTATCTAAATCAGTGGCTTATAGCATAATAATATAAGACAAGTACAGAAACATGATTATTAATGAATCTCAATCTAATTTTAATGACCCATCAAAGAATGGACACAGAGCAAAGTAAACCATTCTGCATTAGCTATTAGGCACAGAACGGATCAGATAAATAATATTCTAAGAGAGAGAGAGCTGATGATAAATCAAAGGGCTGTATATAGGAGGAAAATGACGAAAAATAAAACGAAGAATGGAGAATAACCAGGGATAAATGAAAACATGAGAAATGGTATATAGGTTGATTTACAAGGACCTAAGAAGAGGAAGGCTCAAAACGAAGAGGACAAACAAAAATAAAACACATTATATATATATTATATAATATATATATATATATATATATTTATATATATTATATATATATATATATATATATATATATATATATATATATATATATATATATATATATATATATATATATATTATATCGTCCTATCCCTTAGTAGAAAAGGGAGTTCGTGACGTAAAACCGAATCCATCTCTCTCTCTCTCTCTCTCTCTCTCTCTCTCTCTCTATATATATATATATATATATATATATATATATATATATATATATATATATATATATATATATATATATATACATATATATATATATATACATATATATATATATATATATATATATATATATATATATATATATATATATATATATATATATATATATACCGTCCTATCCCTTAGTAGAAAAGGGAGTTCGTGACGTAAAACCGAATCCATCTATATATATATATATATATATATATATATATATATATATATATATATATATATATATATATATATATATATATATATATATATATATATATATATATATATATATATATTGCTCTCTCTCTCTCTCTCTCTCTCTCTCTCTCTCTCTCTCTCTCTCTCTCTCTCTCTCTCTATATATATATATATATATATATATATATATATATATATATATATATATATATATATATATATATATATATATATATATATATATATATATATTGATGGATTCAGTTTTACGTCACGAACTCCCTTTTCTGCTAAGGGCTAGGACGGTATATATATATATATATATATATATATATATATATATATATATATTATATTATATATATATATATATATATTATATATATATATATATATATATATATACCGTCCTAGCCCTTAGTAGAAAAGGGAGTTCGTGACGTAAAACCGAATCCATCAATATATATATATATATATATATATATATATATATATATATATATATATATATATATATATATATATATATATATATATATATATATATATAAATACAGAGAGAGAGAGAGAGAGAGAGAGAGAGAGAGAGAGAGAGAGAGAGAGAGAGAGAGAGAGAGAGAGGAGAGAGAGAGAGCAAAAGAAATGATTCCAGGTGGAAATTGAAGAAATATATAAATATATATAAAAATGGGGGAAAAACTGTGAGAAGAGGGTATGATATGACTCTCCGAGAACGTTATAAAACAGAAAAGAAACGTGTCAGATCTCTCATCAATGTAAGTAAAAAAGACTTTTACAAAAAACAATTTAATGACTCTAGACATGATACAGCAGCAACATGGAAAGTGATAAGAAGCATGATATCAAATGAAAAGACTACCTCAGAAAGTTATGAAAATATTACGGAGCTGAAAGACAAAGCGGAAAACTTTAATAACTATTTTGCTAACGTTGGCAAAAATACATATGAGAAAACACAAGAAAACATAAACTCAGTGAATATGAGTACTTGCTTAAAGGACAATTCTTCCAATGTAAACACAAGAGAGTACTTCAAGATAAATCCTATCGATTGTGCTACCCTAATTCTTACCATAAAGAGCCAAAGAAACTCTGGCTCTTATGGTCAAGATGGTATACCATTTCAGTTCATCAAAAATGCTCTACCCATGATTGTATCTTATATACTAACTGTTATGAACACTTCCATTGTTACTAAAAAGTTTCCTGACTCCTGTAAAAAAATCACATGTAATACCTCTGCATAAAAAAAGGGGACAGAGATGTGACAAACCATCGTCCCATTTCCCTGCTTCCCATTTTCTCTAAAATATTATAAAAAAAATATTTGCATGCCAACTTGTCATATTTGGAGTCAAATAGACTATTATTTATTAACCAACATGGTTTCAGGCCGAAAATCCCGACGGAAACTGCATTGCTCAAAGTTACGAATAGTATCTATAATAATATAGATATGAAAAAAATATCTCTGCTTGTATTATTAGACTTATCAAAAGCCTTCGACAGTGTAAACCATGAAATTCTTATACGTAAATGTACTAATTTTAATACTAATCCGAGCTGGTTTAGAGAGTATCTGTCTAATCGCAAACAGTCTATACGTCTTAACAACATTATCTCTATGCCAAAAAATGTATCATTTAGTGTTCCACAGGGATTAGTACTTGGTCCTATCCTCTTCTCCATTTACGTAAATGATCTATCTTCTTTCATTTCTGACTGTCTAGTCGTAAAATATGCAGATGACACTCAACTACTCCTTAGTGGTGATATTAATAATCTCCCAGAGCTAACCTCAAGAGCAGAAAACACTCTGTCAAAAATTAAAACCTATTTTCAAGAAATTGGGCTGTTAATTAAGGAAAGTAAAACACAATGCATGTTTACTGGTTCAAGGTTCCATATAGCACAAATTCCAGATAACACAACAATTAATTTTTGCGACAATGTTATTACACCTAGAAAAACAGTCAAAAACCTAGGAATTCACTTTGATAACAACATGTTGTTTGATTTCCACATAGATAAAGTATGCGAAAAGGTTACAGGAACATTAATGTACTTATCACGTATAAAAGACAATTTTGAGACTACCACTCGAATAACTGTTGTTGAATCTCTATCCCTAAGTCACATTAATTACTGCACAACTGTTTGGGGAGCTACCACTAAGACTCAGATAAACAGAAGCTTATTAATTATGCAGCTCAAGTTGCCCTGGGAGGAATAAGAAAATATGACCACATCACACCAGTTCTCAATAAACTTGGGTGGCTGCAGGCAGAAAACAAGGTCACTTATGCTATTTATGGTTTTGTATACAAAATATTGGACCATCATTATCCCAGATGGCTATTTTATTTAAGAACAGTCAGGGATATGGGAATCAACACAAAACAGAGCAGTGAGCTCTTTATTCAGAGAACAAACACAGAAGCAGGTTCAAAGATGATCACTATTAAAGGGCCAACACTCTGGAGCAATATTCCAGAGCATCTTAAAAATGCATCCTCCTTCACAGGTATCAAAGGCAAACTTTATAGTTTTCTTTTTGGACAAATAGTTGCCTCTCACGCATAAACTAAACTTAATGATTTAATACAATTTTCCTTAACACTAACCTCTCTATATGTAAACTGATATCGACTTCTCTGTTCTGTAAGTTAAGAACTAATTATTCACATTGAAAGGAAAACAAATATGGTAATGATGCCGATAATAACGATACTGTATCTATTGTTATTATTACTATGTTATTGACATTATTGTTAACATTTTTATTACATCATTACATTTTCTATGAAAGCTACATTTAATTTAACTGTATGTATTACCCTCTTACTTATTAGTTCAATTATATGTTTAATTATAAGTTACTTTTTTTTATTAAGAAGAATAACCATTGTACAAAAATGGAAATAAATGTTTTTTTTTTTTTTAATGATAGATAATTACATACACTGGAACAGCACTTACCAAAACCATGAAAATGATAAACAACATTTTGAAGAACGAAGAAAAAGTAAATACATTAGGTTCCTTGAGGAATATAAAGATAATTCTGTAATATATAGAGTCCTGACAGAGGAGGACAGTCACATGGTATTATAGTAGAACGCACAGAAATGGCATGCAGGCTATGTAAAGAGAGAATTGATGAAAAAGCACACAAAAAAACTGACATTGCTAAAATTGCATCCAAGATACCTTAAAACCTAAACTCTACAAGGTACTGCTAATGAGTGTAATATGGCTAGGAATATTAAGTAAATTTTCAATAATATACTGCAAACAAGTGAGATACCAGACTACTGGAGGGCACCATGAACAAAATTTATACCATTAGTAACCAAACGTAAGGCAGATAAAGTACGATCTATTGCTCTAACTTACTGTGATTATAAAATATTGTTGACAGTAGAAACATGGAGGACCATAGAAAATTGCTACTGGGGAAAAAAATGCTAAAGAAGATCAACTTGAATTTACAGATGGAGGGAGGATAGAGAATAATATATTTATCCTAAAATATTGTATAGAAAGAAGCTATAAAAGAAAGACACAACTGATCGTTACAGCAATAGGCTATTCTATAGCCTCTAATTCAGTAAAAAGAGGGAAAAATATTCAAATACAAATGGAGTATAAGGTACATCTTGAAGAGTTGCTGTTTCCTGTATGATATATTTTCCCTAATGTATGACTTCATGCCTTCCACACTTTCTGGTAGTTAGCCACGATTCACCTGTTGCATAATAAAGTTGTGTTCCATTAATGCATGTATCATTCATCCATATCCACCATAACGCAGTGATTTGGAACTTACGCCCTTAGTACTGATATGACGGCATGACCACCTCTTCCAGACTTCAATGGGTAATGCCCTCCAGGCTCGTCCAGTGAGGGGGACACCCTCCCCACCATGGCTGTAAATAACACGGGTGCTCAGGTATATGCGGCAGGCATGTCGCTGCTCCACTCACTGCAACTTCCTCCAACCCACCTTGAACATCGACAAGGTTTGAAGGATGTGACAGGGCATTACCTTTGATGTATGGGTGTTACAGAATGTCGCATTACCTTGGATGGTGTGTCATCAGAACAGGAGATTTATTTTGTGGAATCAGCCCAGTACATATTCTTATCTCTGACTGCTTGTAAGAGCCTGGGGCTGATCCCCGACTCCTTCCCACACCATATATCCATGGCAGCCCTCCTAATGGTGGAAGAAATTAGTTGCCCACCATGCCATGTGGCCATACCCTTTCCACCCTTGGAGGAGAACGTTACACGTCTTCAAGAGTGGCTACTCTGATATTTCTCGTTGTCCACCTTCAACAATACGAGGTCACCACTCCCGGTAATGTCTGGCCCCCGCACCACATACACTTTGCTCCTTGATATTGCCCTTAAGCTTACCACACCCCCGCCACTATCCCCAAACTCTGGGAAGTGGAGGTGATGGCGCAACTCGATGAAGACGTATGGTGAGGCATCATCCAGCTTGTACCCCCTGGGGAAGCCACTGATTGGTACTCCAGGATGGTGGTAATGGCTAAAGCAAACAGCCACCCTAGGTGCACGGTGGATTAAAAATGCTTAATGCCTCAATTTTGAAGGAGACTCACCATACCCCAGTGCCCTTCAACATGATATCTTGTGTCCCGAGTTAAACCTTCAAGACAGTGACAGATGCCTTCTGTAGCTTCCACCAGGTGGGGTTGAACCAGGAGACCTGGATATTGACGACTTTTATCACTCCCTGGGGGAGATATCAGTACTGCCACCCCCCATGGGCCACTGCTTTGCTTCAGATGCCTATACCCGATGATTTAGCGATTCTGCAGAGGACATTTCTCTCAAATACAAGTGTGTGTGAACGACACTACTGTACAACAACGGCATAATACCGGTTTTCTGGCATACCTACAACTTCCTGGTTACCTGTGCAGAGAACAGAATCAATCTCAAGTCGGAAAATTTCAGGTTCTGCATATGAGAGGTGGAGTTTATGGGCTTCCACCTAGGATGGAAATCCTATGAGCTCACCAGAGCCATCAAAGAGTTCCACACGCCATCCTACCCAACTATTACGAACATTAGGTTGTGGCATGGAATTATGGAACCTTTTAGGGAACTCCTGAATAAACCGATGAGCAAGCAGGTGTACTGGAAGAACCAGCCCTAACTGAAGTTCCACCAAGAGCAGGAAACCATCTACCAGCTGGCAAAGGACCAACTTGTCTACTCTGGCAAGACCCACCCCACCATAGCAACTACCTACTGGAGCAGAGAAGGCATTGGTATTGTCATTTTACAGCAATACTGCAGGTGTACCTCCATGGACACATCCTTCTGCTACAAAGGGAGGTGGTGCCTGGCTCTGTGTGGTAGCCATCACCTTACCCCCATGGAAGCCAGGTATGCTGCAGTAGAGGGAGAGGATCTGGAGATCGTTTTTTGCCTCTGCAAAGGAAGATTATCCCTATTGGGTTGTCCGACAATCGCATTGCTCACCAACCATCGCCCCTAGATGAAGCTTCTAGGGCACCTACCTATAACAGACATTGTCAGCCCAAGGTTATTAGATCTCAAGGAAAAGACTCTTCAATATAAATTCACCATTAAGTACCTGCCCAACAAAAAAATTCTGCTGCAGAGTTCCTCTCCATGCATCCCACCTTAAGGGCACCCCTGAATTCAGAGGACAGCGATTACGATAACGGCCAAGCAGTGGCCATGATCGCGGCTGCTGTCAGGATGATGGCATCATCATGGATGAGGATACACTCTCGAGTGCAGATGCAGAGGACCCCATCTATCAAGTACTAATATATTGAGAATTAGCTGGCAACTAGCCTACCCAAAAGGTACAGGAATTAGCGAGTATTCACCCCTTCTGCGGCATGAAAGACATACTAGCTGTGGCCCAGGACCTAGTCACATACATCTACTAGCAAGGTTTTGTATGCCTAGTCGTCCCATAATCCCTTCATCACAAAATTGCAGCTAACTTACATGCAGAACACCAAGGACTAGACTCAATGCTCAGGCGAGCCAGACAGACAGTATATTGGCCCGGCATGGAGGGGGATCTATAGCACCGCAGATCCACCTGTATCTCCTGCAACATCTACACACTCTCTTCTCCTCCTGAGGCTCTAATTATGTCCCCTCCCTATGAATACCCTTTCCAACAATAGTGGTGGATCTCTTCCAGTTTGGGGGACACATATACCTGGTGTATGTGGATAGATTCACGGGTTGGCTGGAGATCAAACATTTTCCCAGTGGTACCTCCTCTAATAAGATCATCACTAATTTCCGAGGATTCTTCACTCAATTGGGGGGCAATGGAGTAGTTGCCGACGGACAGCAAATATAACCTGGGAAATGAGCAAAAGCTAGCCTTTCTCTAGAGATGCGGTTTCAGTCCACCTATCATCCACACACTTACCCAAAGTCTAATGGCAGAGCTAAATTCACCATCGAGTTTGCTAAAAGGATATTTCACTTGAACACAGGTGCCAACGGCAGCTTGGACAGAGACAGGGCATCCCAGGCTCTACTCCAGCACCTAACCACACCGACATGGGACATATGCAAGCCCTCTGCACAGTTGGCAATGGGGATACAGTTCAGAGGTGACGTATCAACAGTGAAGCAAAATTACAAAGCCAGTAGGTACTGGCGTCGCATTCTCCATCAACAGGAACTGCAAATGGCCCATGAGGGGGACACACCTGCATTTTCCCGAGGACAAGTTGTCCGCAAGGTAAAGCCTATTCTAGTAGACTCGCACATTGACAATATATTTTCAGGCTAGATGGAAGAGGCATAGTATCCGCATGAAACTGCAAACACTTGTGACAAGATGGAACAATGCCCCCACTACAAACCAGGCAGTTTGTGCTAACAAAAATCAACTAGCTGTCGCTCGATCATCCTCACACCTGCGCTCGCTTCCCTTACCCCGCAAACAGAGTAGCAGACCCCCCACTTGCATCAAGGCTATGCTTAATCTACTGCTATTTTTTCCTTTTTCAATGTTTTTTTTATCAATGATGTTGCATTATTTCCTCTTTGTCAGTGTCTGATATTTTGTTTATTATCTGCTGCATATGTTATTATTTACGTTAATGTTTTTTTTCTTAAGATTATTATATATTTGCATATGTATAATCTTGGGGGAGATAAAGAGTTGCTATTTCCTGTATGATAAGGTTTTCCTAATGTATGTCTTCGGGCCTTCCAAACTTTTCAGTAGTTAGACACGTTTCACCTGTCGCATAATAAGTTTGTGTTCCGTTAATGCTCGTATCACTCATCCACATCCATCACATCCTGACTTAATAAATGTCATATCTAAATGGTACAACAATAACAGTGCATTCAGAACCTATGGAAATGGTAAGAAGTTGAATATGAATATAGCAAGTGGTATCAAACAAAGATGCATGAAACTGACTACATTGTTTAGATGAGTTACTTATAAGACAATACAGACAATAGAAAATCTAGAGAAAGGATTTGAATATAATAGTATAAGAAATAGCTCACTGTTTTCCTGTATGATGAATAGTTATTGGCCAAGTCCACTGAGGAAGCAAAGATTATTGACACCCTAAAAAAAGTTAGTGAAGAATGTGGGCTGAACATGAAAATAAAAAATATAAAAGTGATATAATAATTTTTGACATGAAAAACCAACTGCTAATGACAGTAAATTAAAAATCACAAACGAAAATAAATACTTAAGAATATTAATCAGTTAAGATAGAAGCCTTTTTACTTTGCACAGAGAAAGAGCTATATAAAAAGACAAACAGCTGGCAAACTTAACCCACTCCGATATTAGACAAAGTTGCAATAAAATTTTAATAGGTAAACTATTCTGGGAGAGTTTTGTATTGCCAGACATCTAGTATGGAGCAATTATTATTAATATTACAAAATCAGAAATAGCTACCTTACAGAAAGTTGAACATTCTGCTTATAGACAAATATTGAGAGCTCCAAAGCAGGCACAAGAGACGACATTCAGAGGAAAAATGTGCTATTCAACAATGGCTACAAGAATTGCTCTGGGTCAGACAGCATATCTAAAAAAACATAATGCAAGATAAAAGAATCCCATTAAGAAAGAGAATAGGACAGCTGATGATTACAGAAAAGAAGAACAAATAGATAAATGGAGTAGAATACTTTTGAAAGGAGACAAAGGTAGATGTACAGAGCGTAATAAAACATGGCAGAAAAACCAAAGGTAAAGCTTGGAATACAAAAAACGGAGATTAGAGATTCAAGAGAAAGGGAGTTGGGATATATACCTGGAATTCAAGGATGATCTAAAAGAAGTAATACACAATAACAGGCCTTTTTCTGTGATTTTTTTTTTTATGATTGTGACACCCTGACAGGCCAAGAAATGAATAAATCTGCCATCATCGAGCCTTGGCACAAAGAAAACAAAGTAAAATGAAGCATTGATGGGAGTGTTGTGACTTGTAAGATGTGAAGGGATAGTAAGAGATGTGTAACGAATATCCAAGAATATCTGGTGTTGATGTAGGCATAGAAGAAGTATCGTAACTGAAGGAAGACATAATATCAAACTGTCCTGAAAATTCACATTTAAGTCTAAAAACCCTTTCAGCTGCACAAATGTAGAACAGATAATCTGCCATTGAATATTAGAAAAAATTTAATTGAGGAAATGTAGCTGCAATCTGCGTGTATATAGCACCACAACAAGATAATTGACTTACTACTATCTAGAAATAAAAATATAGTAGAAACGAGAGAATTTATCAATAATTCTAGAATATAAGAGAAAGAAAAACGTTAAAGAATAACACCAGCAGCTAAAGACTATAATAAAGAGAATATAAATTAAACACTTAAAAAGTGCCGATGTAAATACAGAACTCCTGAACAGCAGCTTGAAGTCAACTCCTACTCCAGATTGCCTGGATTTCCTCCGCTACTCCTTTCCCATGTTGGAAAGTTAATAACGATAGGAAGGCGTTCCCATTACCGTTTTTTTTCTTTCTCTCTTGAAGGAGTAAATTCGAATAGTGGGTCTCTTTTATAAATCTTAGCTGAGGCTTTTTACCCACTTTTGTTATTTTCTCTTTTGCGAGGGTTAAAAACGAAAAGCAGTTTAAACGATTTTAGTTTTCGTCTCCTTTCTGGTGCATTTTGTGATATAAAACCCTATTAATTCTCTCCTTTTTCCAGTATCTGTTTTGTGAACAGTGCTAAGTGTTTTTAGTTTTTATTATCTAGGCGCTCAGTGATAAATTTCCGTTTCTGGGTTTTTTTATTTCTGTTAACCTAGGTAAAAAATTCCTTTTCAGATTTTTTTCTGTGCCAACCAACTTAAGTGATAAGTGATAAATACCTTTTCAGGCTTTTTTTTATTTTATTTTTTTTTATTTTTCATGTTTTCAACCCCGTTTGTGCATCCGTAGTGTTATAGTGTGATCCATAACCGCTTTATAGCGGTAAGGTCTATATTATTATATAAATCAATTTGATAAAGTGCTCAGTGCAAGTAACGAAATATAGTGCTTAGTGAGGGTCTGTGGATCCACGTGACTAGGTTCTAGTCATGCCCCCCTCCAACTCTCATCTACCCCCCGGATGAGGGACGGAGCTTGACCACAACCCCCAGGAGGGGTGGACGCTTGTGGGAAAGAAGAGGAAAAGGATAGCCTTTGGCAGCAGCCAAAAGAGTGCTGCCACTCCAGTTCCTCCCCCAGCCTAGAAGTCCACCGCCATTAGAGAGCCCATCTCTTATTTCAAAGTTTTGGGCCCCTCCACTGCAGAGCCCTACAATCTCCTATGAGAGCTGGAACACCATCTCACTGATTTTGGCTGCACTGTCAAACCCAATTTGCAGGGTGAATTTATCATCCATCCATCCTCCACCGAAACTGCAGAGAAGATCCATGACCTCATCTCTCCTCTCCTGGCCAAGATGACCCCAGCTCAAAAAATAAGGAAGTTCATCCGTGTTAACTTCCCCATTGCTTGGTCAATGGATTTATTGACCAAGCAGTCATACTTCACCTCTGCTTCGGGCTGCTCCCCCAAGATTGAAGGGCAAAGCATCCCTTCTAAGCAAGTCTTAGTCCACATCTGCGGTCCACCTCCCACCCAAGTGAACCTTTGTATAGGGGGCAAATTCCATCTCAGGGAATATAACCCTGAACCCCTAAGATGTTTCCTCTGTCAACGGTTTGGCCATCACCAAAACACCTGCCATTTCCCAGTGAGATGTGCTATCTGTGGTGGGGGGCATGCCATCGACCCTTGCCTCACTAAATACAAGGCCAATGAAGATACAGTGGCCAAGGGCCCTAAGTGCCGGGAACGCCACCACACATGGGATAATCGCTGTCCTGAAAGGATGAAGAGGATTCCTTAGAGATTCCTTTCCTCTGCTCCTGTCGCCAACCGCACCACCTCTACCCTCACTCCTGCTCCTCCTCCCAACTCCAATCCCTGGCACAGACCCTCTCCTGCCCCACTCAGCATCAACCTCCCTACCAAATGCCCATCACACCACACTAACCTGGCTCCTGAAATGCAGTCCACACCTCCTACTGCTCCTACTCCCACACCAACTCCAAACATCTCCTCACACAACAGTCATGCTCCCACTAACACCCCACACAACACCCACACTAAATCACCACCCCACACAACACTCAGACACATAACACTACCTCTTACAACACTCATACTACAGCTACCACCACTCACAGACCTTCTAACCACACCAAGTCCCGGAACCCTAGACTTAACACCCGCACTCCCACTTATTCTCAATAGCCTCTCCAAACACCTTCCTCTGCCTTCTTATCCCAACCCATTCCAAACCTCAATCCCACTTCATGGCGGAAGACATCACCAGCCTCATTACTCAGAGTATTCAAACAACTGTTTGACTTTTCACTGACAACGGCTCTCCCAGAGACGCCTTCAATCAAGTTGCTGAAATTACTCATAGCATCGTTGCCCAAGCCCTCATCTCCAGGAACTACCGCCAGCCTCAACAGGCTGCCACTTCTTCCCTCTCAACCTTTTAAATCTTCATGAGGCCTAATCTTGGGATCCTTCACTGGAATACCCCAGGGTTTGAGACAAAAAATCCTACACTTGGAAGGCATTGCCAGGGCCGAGAATATTGATGTCATCATGGTTCAAGAAACCCTGTGTAAGGATCAAAATATTCCTAAAGTCTCTGGGTATCAGGGATTCTACCAGCATTGGAGTCTGGGGAAGAATAGAGGCAGCACCACATTTATCAGGAAAAACTTACTGGCCAAAGAAATCACCCAACCTGTCTTTTGTGGTGAAGGTGTCCATGTTCTCATTGTCAATGTTAAACTACAGGGCAGCTGTATAGATCTTTATGCCATCTATAGACAGCACAATACTGACTTAGACCTGTCTGCCCTCTTTGGTTTAGCCAGCTATCACGACTTGGTAATAGAAGGTGGCTTTAATGTGCACCGTCCAAGATGCAGGTATGAGCACCCCTGTGCAGCAAGCAGACACATCATGAGTCTGCTAGTTGACCAAGAAGACATCACCTAGCTTAATAATCATGAGCCAACTCACGATAGTGGTGGAATACTGGATCTCACCTTCGTCTCCAACTCCCTAAAACAAGATGCCACTTGGAGAATTCACCCCTTGGTCACGAGTGACCACTATGGGATCCATCTCAAGCTACAAATTCCTGAAATCTTCCAAATCCCTGCTCCTCCTCCTCGATGGGATTTCAAGACGGCCAACTGGGGCCAATTCCATGAGCATCTCAGCAATTGGTAGTCAGCTTATACACCAGCTGGAGATATTGACCAAGCTGAGGGTGAGTTAGTTAAGGCCTTGCAAGCCGCAACAGACTCCTCTATCCCCCTCTGCGAGCCACATCACGCTAATCATTGTGACAAGTGGTACTACTGTCAAAGAGTCAAAGAAATAAATCACCTGCTCAACATTGTCCAAAAAATGCACAGGAACTGTTGCACTGGAGACTCCTACCGTACTCTCCAGATAGTCAAAGAACATGTCCATGAAGAGACACGAGAAATTAAGAGGAAAAAATACCTTGCATGGTGTTTCACCCGAGATGCTCACAGCTCTGTGGGCAAAATGTGGAGGAATATCAACTCTTTTGCTAAAGGAAGACCTCCTAGAATCATCCCCCACATGGATCCCAGTAGGGTAGCCAAAAAACTCCACCAAATTTGCAGAGAGGGCTAACTCCGACCAGCTCCCCATTGCTACCAGAACAACTCTTCAGGGTCTCACCTCTTCAAGATGGGACGAAGTAGAAGAGGCCATCACACCTTCACTCTGACTGAGCTGCAGAAAGTGAGCAAGAGCTCCAAGAACACAGCCCCAGGTGCGAACAGAATCACATACTCGATGATTCAGAATGTGGGGCCCAAAGGAAAGCTTGCTCTACTCTCTCTGATTAATAAGACATATACTCAGAGAGTAAGACCAGCTTCATAGAATGTGGGGCCCCAAGGGATGCTTCCTCTACTCTCTCTGATTAATAAGACATATACTCAGAGAGTAAGACCAGCTTCATAGAATGTGGGGCCCCAAGGGATGCTTCCTCTACTCTCTCTGATTAATAAGACATATACTCAGAGAGTAAGACCAGCTTCATAGAACAGGGCAGATATTCAGCCCATTCCTAAGCCAAAAGATCCGGATAAGCCATCCCCATCTCCCTCTAAAGCTGCCTGAGCAAGACTGCAGGAAAGATGGTGCTTAACAGACTCTGTTTGAGGTGCCCACCTTTCTACAAAAATGTGTTCACCTACCAGCCAAACCTAGGCACTTCAGAATGCATAGCTTCCATGCTATCATTCATCAATGATTGTCATGGATACATCATTTTTCTTGATCTAAAGATGGCCTTCAAACTTGGCAATGTACCAGCAATACTCTCTGCTCTGGTCGCCATGCAGATCAAAGGAAACTTTCCCTCCTGGATCAAGCTGAGTATACAAAACCATAGCGCTTGAGTCAAAGTTAAATGGCATTATTCCACCTATAAAGGCCATGAAAGCAGGACCCCTCAAGGTGGAATTCTTAGCCCCTTCCTTTTCAACTGTCTCATGGAGAAAATCATGGTTATTGCGCCACCACCTGGAGCTAAGCTCTTCAATTATGCTGATGGCTTTGCCCTCATCACAAGAGGCGACAAGAATTTAATCAAGACCCAGCGCTGCCTCACCAAGATTTACAAAGCCTCCATCCCCCTCGGACTAAAAATAAACGCCCACAAAACCAAGGCGCTCCCCATCCACCAATGGAGACCAGACACTAGACTGGTCATAGGCAATGAGCCTGTGGACTGGCATACCAAACACCTCTACCTGGGTGTATACATCGATAGCCGACTAACCTTCGGACCTGAGATACAACACTTGCGTGACAAATGTAAACTGCTCCAAACAGTCCTTTGACAGATATCGGGCTTTTTTGAAGGCGCATCCTTCAGTCTCCTTAGAACCTTCTATGTCCAAGCCATACGAAGCTCGTAGACTATGCATGTCCCACCCTCTGGCTACTGAAAGACCAACAATGGGACAAGATAGAGGTAATACAAAATAATCCCATGTGGACCATGCTAGGAGCTCCAATGTGGACCAAGAGAGAAAACCTCTGGCTGGAATTCAACCTCATGCCACTTAAACTTAGATCTCTTCAAAGATTAACCCTTTCAGTGGCCAAAGGCACCATGGCTCAATGTCCCTGCCTCGCCGGCTCCAACTTCCGGCTAACCCTTGATCACCAACCGGACCTCCCTGCAAGAACCTAGGCAGCCATAGCTAAGATCCAGGACACTCCACTCCCTGGGTACCAATGCCCTCCTCCATGGGATGATCAGCCGCTCGACATAAAAATCGAGCTGCCAAAAAACCATTTGTTCTTAAAAAGACATAAAAGGACAAAATTCAGAGCTGGAGCAGGTGAAACTTCCAAATCATCTACACTGATGGCTCAGTCAATCAAGAAAGTGGAGCCTCAGTGGCCACATTCACCACCGAAGACCACATCCAATCCTGGAGACTGTTGAAGTCCTGCTTCTCACTCCAAACTCATCTGGTTGCCATAGCCAATGCCCTCAGTTTCTTCTCTCAGCAAGGATCTGACCATGCCCTTATTCCCTCCGACTCTAAAGGCACCCTACAGGCCATCAAGATGCCACTCCTCAAAGATAATGTGAGAATTATTACCAGCATTCTTCACCTTTAACACACGGCAGTCAGCATTGGAAAAGCTGTCACTCTTACTTGGATTCCCAGCCATGTTGGCATAAAGGGAAATGAAGAAGCCGACCAAGCTGCCAAACAAGCCTCTCTCTGAGCAGAGATTCAAATATCCCTGCCTCCTGGGATGCTCTGCATCAAAACCTCCTTAACTTATTACTAGCCAGACACAAATTGTGTACTGACACCAGTTCTCCCTCCACCTGGTGGGACAAAGCCACCACCAATCTCCAGTGCAGCACCCTGCCTAAAGGGGGGTTTACACGATCAATTGGTTCTTCGAACGCGGTTCTACAGACAAGTGTTTCAAGTGATGCTCGAACGTGTGAACGGGGTATTTGGTTGTCGAACACGTTTGTCGAACATGTTCGACAACCAAATAGCCCATTCACTTGTTCGTACATCACTTCAAACACTTGTCTGTTGAACCGCGTTTGACGAACTGTTTGACTGTGTAAACCCCCCTTAAGAGCCACCACAGAAGCACAGCAGCCAACTTGCACCGTCTGAGACTTGGTTATAAGTGCACCTGGCAAATAGTGAAAGATGTCGTTAGGAAGTGCACCTTCTGTCAGATATCCTCGCCGCATCCCCCGCTCCACTACATACTCAAATGTGAAGCCTTTTCTGAAATTCAATGGAAGACTAGTGCCCCAGCAACACCTAGCATGGATCCCAATGTCATTCACGTTGCTAGCTCCAAAATCAGAATAGCAACAATGAACTTCATGGACAGCCTACTGAACATCATCAGTGAGTACCTTTCTAGATAACCAGGCAACAACTGACGCCCTTCGTCAAGACATGAGCTCATGACGTTGAAAACCTATTCCTCAGCCTCTCCAGTATGAGCCCAACACACGCTGGTGTGGTTCCAAAAGGAAGCCTTATCCTTGCTGGTTGTCAGCAAGACCTCTTCTTTTTATTGGTTTTTCTCTTCTGTATTTTGTTCATCCAATAATTTTCATTTTTATATATTCATAAATTTGTTTTTGTCTAGTTTCTCTTACCCTTCCTCCCTGGTGGTCCTCTAGGGGTTAAAGGCATGCAAGTGGCGCCATCACCTCTCCCTTCTTCACCCCTAACCTATCCCAACTTTTCCCCTCCTCACTACAAGGCACCTCAAAAATTGATGGAGACTATTAATTCTGAGCAGCACACCTCTGTTCCCTCTTATCTTTACAGATGTATTTCAGATCCAGACTATCCCACCCGTGAGCCCACCAAGGCCAGGCCACCCTCAAGAATCCATTGAAATAGATATTTTTTAAGTTTAAAGCACATTTTGATTCAATATCAGAAGAAATTCACCCAAAAAAATGGAAAATAATAAGTTTTAAAAATATTTTTGTCTATATACTTTGATGTAAAGTGAAAGTCCTTTAGAATCACCTTAAGACATACAAATAAATTCCAAATCCATGTTCTAACATTTGCTTAAGTCATTTTTGCCCTATGCTACAAAAGAGCATCATCATCATCATCATCAGAAAAGAGATTATCAAAGTCTATCTCTTGAATTTCCATCACTTCCTCATCATCACACTAATAATCTCCATCCTCCTCAACCACAGTCTCTGAGTTATTGTTTCTATAAAGCTTTTGCTTTTCTGACTCCTCTGTCTGTGCCAGTATCTTGATGAGAAAAGGAGGGAGAATAGGTCCAACTCACCAGATGGGCTCTAACACACCCTCATCCACCGTCTTCTTCCAGCCTATACCCTGATCATAGGCCTTGGGCCTCTCAAAATTGGTTGGTCTGCTCTTTTGTAGCGAGCAACTCTGTAGTAAGATTGCTGTACATGAGGGATGAGGCAAACCTTGGGAGGAGACAGGCATTCAAGGTCTACTTTGGAGTGCAAGCTTATTATTTCATCAGCGCCCACCATTTTTTGCAGCATCTTGGCCCACATTGCATCAACAGACTTTATTTGAGAATAGCCATACATGAGACAGGTGGATGCCTCCATCTTCAGCTGCAGCTTATCAGGCACCAACCAAGATGTGCAAAGTTTGATAAAAGCATTCTGCAGTTTTTTCAGCAAATTTACCTTGCCCTTGCCTTTGAATGTACTTAAAGAAAAAAAGTTAAAGTTTGCGGTTTTAGCCCTCCTATCAGAGGCATCGCCCCTGCTCTGGCGGGCGTCAGCCGGTGCAAGCCCCAACCTCCCACTGTGGTTTTCAGCCACAGCAGTGACCTTCCCAGTAAACAGCTTAAACTCTCAGTCCTGAACGGGAACCGATCTGTCGACCTCGCGAATGCGAGGCCAACGCATTACCACTGTACGAGCCAGAAAGCTAGTACATTTATCAGCTTATATGGAGAGGTTGATCTTCTTGGCATAATAGAGGAGGATCATCAGAATGTCCATGTCAAGAGTCCTCACCACACTGGACTTGCACCCCCACTTGACAGCCTGGTGAAGATATAAGATGACACGGCTATCCGTCTCCCCCTGGTCTGAGTATAGTTCATGGATATCAGAGGAATGGACCTGGAACAAGTAGAGAAGAGCATATATATATTATTATATTACCAACATAATGCATTAAATTAGTAATGAACATAGGTGATTATTGTGGCACCATTTCCATCTAACTTACTTTGTCATTCATTGAAGTGAGGTGATAGGCTTTCCCCTCAATGCATAGAGCTGCTTTCTTGCTCATCTTGAGGCATGTTGCAGCCTGATCACTAGTCCAAACCTTGAGAAGTAAGTTGCAAAGCTGATTCTTGTTCTTCTTATTACCAAGGAAGGCCCTAATGTTACGTGGCTTGCGGGCATGAGAACCATCGTTTATTTTTTGATCTGAAAAACCATGCCTGAGCCTCCCCTGGGCTTTGATAGAGTTGGTTTGTAGCGGTCTGTAGAAAAGATAAATGCTGCTTCGAACTCATTTGATCCAAGAGCTGTAGGCAGATCTTTCCAAATGTTGGTGGCAGTTTGTTCATCATGTGGAAGAGTACATTTCCATCCAGAATAAAGAGTGCATCTTTGGGGTTTGTAACCTCCTTATTTTCATCATTGAAAAGAAACCGTTGGGGGAACCTAGTGTATGAGGAACAAGTGAGATGGGATTGTGCATGAGTTCCTCAAGGTCAGTAGGTGCATCAAGCAACTGTGACTTAACAAGCAGCAGGAAGGCGAGGTTGCTCTGCTCCTGGTACATGAATAAATGCAAAAGAATGAGATGAAGTACGTTAGTGATATGTTATTATAAAATCATGACTGTGTGGAACTTCCCAGGGATGATGATGTGTTTATTGAACTCCTCCTCGTATTTCCTTACTATAGGACATGTCTTCATTACCACCCCCAAGTCAATGGTGTTGATGGTGTATGGCTGCCCAGCCTCCTGTGTTGCTGCCTCTGACATCTTGAGCAGCTCATAAACCACTGCCTTTTCTGTAATAGGCTGGTTGATAGGGGTGTAATAGTCAATTGTAGATTTTCTTGGCGGCACTTTCCCTGTGCCTGAAATGAAGTCACTAAATCCAGCCACCTGTTGCTTACCCTCACTGCTTAAAAGTCTGTATAGAAGATAGATGTAGTACTCCAACAATGTAGCATTTTCAGCAGGTGGAGTAAACCTAACATTCAGGGGGGAGATTTGGGACCAATTTTTCTGAATGCTAGTTCTGGCAATGTATCTGGAGGGGTAATTTTGAGGCTTCTCATTTTGGATGACCTTTCATAGAAAGGAGGGGTCCTCACATTGGTGCTCTCATACCCCTCTCTCACCTCTTGAATCATCATACCTCCAGCAGTATTCACGATGTTTGAGCCATGGACGTTGGTTGCAATCTTGTTAAAGTTATCCCAATCGTTATGGAACACGAAACTGGTGCCAGAAATATGCAATCTCAGTTATGATGAGAGGCTGAGGGAATTAGACTTACCATCACTCGAAGCTAGAAGATTGAGGGGGGATATGGTGACAGTCTTTAAATTCCTTCATGGTTATGATAGAGTGGATAGGGATCGATATTTTGATATGGCTGGCTCAAGAACTAGAGGTCATAGTTTGAAGCTTCGTAAGAAAACTTCTTTGCAGGATGTAAGGAAATACTTTTTCAGTGTAAGAGTAGTTGATAATTGGAATTGGCTAAGCGAGGAGGTAGTTAATGCTATCTCAATCCATAGTTTTAAGGACAGGTATGATAAGTATCACTAAGTACAAAATGGAACCGATCAGGAGACGGGATGATATGAGCTTTGGGCTCTTTCCCGTAAACACAATTAGGTAATTACAATTAGGTAATTACAGCACTGCCCTCAACAGTGATGATTAGAGTGGTCAGGTAGATGGACGTCTCGTTGAGAACCTTGGGTAGTGCTATCTCTAGCTCCAGACTAAAGTTGTAGGTTCTGAGTGACCGAGTCGGGCAAGGATGGGTGTGAGCTGCAAAGCAAGTGATTTATATTATAAATAATTTAAATATACAATATTTTCATTATCTAAACAAATTCAGTTTTGCAATGACCATATTACTCAGTACATTATTTTTATCATTCTCATGTAGTTAAGTATAGTTCTAGAATACTAACAGACTAAGAAAATATCTACAATATCCACTCCGATGCATATTGGATTTAGGAGTGAAAGTAATGCCGACACCTGCACAAAGCTAATCTAGATGAAAAAAATAATGTTAGCTGATTACCCACCTGTTTGCTTTGATATAGTTGCCAAAGAGTGGCACAGAGGAGGATATGTTTTGGGAGTTTCCACTCGCCATAGGTTGCAGCTCGACATACATCCTGTATATATATATATATATATATATATATATATATATATATATATATATATATATATATATATATATATATATATATATATATATATATATATATATATATATATATATATATATATATATATATATATATATATATATATATATATATATATATATATATATATATATATATATATATATATATATATATATGGAGGATTTCCTGTGTTATTTACCCTTCGATCTTATAACCCCCTAAATTCGGAAATCCTGACACGGCTTTAGTAGAGGCCTACCACGATCTGAAATTTAAATCCTCTACCAATAAAATATAATTAATACTACATGCATAGACATACATGCAAATATTTTATAAGGGGGTTTATGAACTGCTGATATGTGAATATTTAAATAAACTCTCCTTGTGGTGAACACTCTAGTCCTTTACTGGCTCAAACTAAAGAACTAGGCAAGGAGAATCAATACACCTTGCATACTATTTTTTAGGCAGTCAAACATCTCAAAAATATTTTGAGGGCATCAGGTTTTATATCTTCTAGGAATACCCCAGGAATCTTTAGTATGTAATGGACTGTATTTAAATTTTAAGGGCCTGGTGAGCATATATTAAATGAATGGTCTATGCTACTTACACTGGGCTACTGGGATAAAAATTACACATTATATATAATATATCATAAAATGTAATAGAAAACATTTATAATTGGCATACAAATAATAAAAATAAATAATAACTTGGATTATATCAAATGACACTTTGTCCTTCAAAAAAATATATTGTTGCAAATATAAAGAGATATTTAACAACATCAATGCAGCAAGGCTAAGGAAAACTTGATATTATATAATATTTTCACAATAAACCACTGTAGCCTAGGCTTAATGTTCCTTCCTAGGCTACAAAACATAGAATCATCTACTGAGCCAAAATCCCAATATTTGACACACTTATGTAGGCCACAAAATCAACAAGATCATATGTCACAGATTACTGAAAATATTAGTGACACCCAAAACACAATGCAACAGAAGCATCCCAGCTCAAGCAGGATAGGATAGCATTGAGGCCTAGTCTGGAGAAGATAGGCCAGGATAATCTATTGTTCATATGACAGCCTAGGGTATTGTTTCTTTACCACAAACACATACATATATCAGACGGTATTCTTTACCATATATACATATTTCAGACGGTATAAATCAACACTCTACCACATCACCTTATTTCAACTTATTAAACTTATCTTGATAGGTGATGGGTAGATCTAAGCTGGTATTTCACAGTTTTAGTGATTTTTTGACCATGACTCTCTTTCTTTGATCCGGGGAAAAAAAAGTGCGGCAAATTCTCCATCTGTAAACAAGAGTGTATCAGTGTTCAAAAGGGTTACAAATGACTTAAGAAATATTCCTAGATAGCTTATTTATCACTACCTTACCAAGCTAGAAACTGTTAAATCTTCGTGCCTCCCTTACAATAAACTACTGAAATCTAAACAGTTTATAAATACAAAATATAGATACATATAATATTCAGCGACGAAGTCATGATCAAAATACGAATAAAACAAACAAACAAACAAAAAAGCGTCTGCATACTAAATAAGTAGTATCCCCCTTTTTTTTTATAAAAACAAAAATTAGATAATAAGAGCAAGGGAGTCAGATTACAAAAATAGAAAATTGAATAAATATAAACAAGCAAATGTACATTTATGAAACCATTTTATTTATTTTCATTGGGATGGAGAAAGCACAACCAATACTAAGGGTTCTCTTGACGTCATACCTGTTGGCCTGAACTTTTCAGGATACTCTCCCCCAACAAAGGTTAGGTCATTAATGGAATACAGTGATGCACTGCTAATTCATCTAAGAATCATAAGTACAAAACATTGAAAATAGCATAAATAAATTTACCAAACTTACAATTATCAAACAACTACTAGTGGTACTTCAACTGAAAATAAACTACAAAAAATCTTTTTTCTATTAATACTTTCCGTTTTTCATTAGCACTGATTGCAGCCTTTCTAAGTGGCCTCTGCCTGAGAGGCAGTTCACTTTCTGTTTCTGAATCTGTAACAGGGATTTTCTCCTCAGCAGTAATTTCCAAAGGAACAATCTTAGTGAGTGAATGTTCATACAGTCCATTTTTAATCATTACTTGACAACTTCTCACTTGCCCATCATGTCCATAAAATAGTTTAACTACTCGTCCCATGGGCCACAAATTACGGTGAGCATTGTCTAGATCTACCAGAACTATATCCCCAGTTTTAAGAGGACATTCAATAAAATTTTCTTTATTACCATAATGTCTTTCTCTTAATGAAGTTAAATACAAATTGACCCATACTTTAGTAAACTTTTTCAATCCTGCTGGAAGAACGGAGTACTGAACTCTAATTTCGTCATTTTCTAAATAAGGAATGTCCCCATCCACAAACTCATTCAGAGGGGTCAATGTATGGAGAAGTTCTAAATGCACGGCTCGAGTGGCAGTGCAAGTAAATAAGCATACATAGGCCTTACTACGTATAGGTACTTCCTCATCAGGATCTTGTTCATAAATTTCATAAGCGTCGGTCGTGTCGACACCAACACACTGGAATGGCCTACTAAATGTCACCCTTACAGCAGGTAAGGGAGGTGCTGAGGGTAGTGTAAGAGGAACACAAAGCAATTTCCTACAATGCATGCAAGAATGAGCGACAGTTTTGATGTGCCGTCTTGCTTGGGGTAACCAAAAATTTTCTCTCAATTGTATAATGACAGTGTTAACACCAGCGTGGTGATTTTTTTCATGACACTGTTGAAGCAACAATTTAGTTAAGGCACTCTTTGGGGGTAGGAGGATAGGTATTTTCATGCTATCTGACACTGATGCATTTTTCAAACGTCCACATGTCCTTATCAAGTTATTAGAATCTAGATATAAACCCAGTTGATTTACAAAATTGACTATGTCACTTGACACATGGTACGAATTACCATCACTTAAATACTGTAACAGTGTAGGATAATGCTCTTGCTGAGCAAACTTAACTAATAAATGTAATGGTGACAATGATACAGTAACTTTTCTCTTAAAACTCTGAACAAAATTTATCACATTCTGAATAATTCTTACAATCTTAGGTAGAGATGAATATTGAGATACGTTCAAACAGGGAACGACTGGTTCTACTGCTATTGGCTTAACTAAAAGTTCACTAACAGCAACATTTTCTATCTCAAGGTCAGGTTGATGAGGATAGTCTGAGAGATTAGTAATCCAATCAGAACCAAACATCCATAAGCTAGAGTTACATAATTGACTGAACGTGATTCTCCATGTAAGTATATCTGCAGGGTTGTCTTTGGTGGGAACATAACTAATTTTCCAATTTCTCTCTCTGATCTCGCTAACGCGATTGAGCACATACACATCAGTATTTTTGTTATTATTAACCCATGATATGGGTACTAGACTGTCTGACCATAAGGTTCAAGAAACAAACTCGAGACTTCTAACTTGTATTAAAGAGGAGACAAATTTACTAGCAAAATTCAAGGCTGTGAGCTCCAGCTTAGGGATAGTAAGTTCCTTGACAGGAGCTACTCTAGATTTTGATAATATCAAACATGATGTCTGAGATTCCAAACAAACTGGATAGGCAGTAAAACCATACGCTCTCTTGGAAGCATCTGAAAATACATGTAATTCACATTTACCTGGTATAATTGCAAAGTGTGGAAAATTCAAATTAGGAGCCTTAGAAATATATTTGCATATTTCATAAAACTCAACACACAACTCCCTTTCAAGAGGAGTGTCCCAAAAAAGTTTCAAACTCCATAGCTTTTGGATAAAAATCTTAGCTCTAATGATTAATGGATTAGTAAATCCTAAAGGATCAAACAAGGAAGAAACTAATGATACCACCTTTCTTTTACTAAGACATTTATGCCTTGGTGAGCTCTTTGGTTCATTGGAAAAAACATTACCCTGTTCAAGATACTGTTCAATCTGACTACTAGGTTTAACAGAGAGGACATCATTTACAATATTCCATTTTAAGCCAAGAACATTAACACTTTGCTCTGAGACATCTGCATCAATTGACGAGTTGAAACAAAAAACATTGCTAATCCATGTCTGAAGTGGCATATTTGCATCTAAAAGAATTTCATTAATAATGGGGTATTCATTAAACATTTGTTCTACAGAATTGTAGGTGCGGGAAAAGTTATCCACATAAGAATTAGGTATAAGATGTTCAGCCAAAGGATTGGTGTGAGTCTGTAAGTGATGAATAAGAGTACATTGCAACAGGAATGGGCTACATGTTGCACCAAATAAAACTACTTTAAAACGATAAGTATCTACTTCCTGTAGGGTAGAGTCTCTAAACCAAAGAAATTTGGTAAAATCACGATGATTTTCATTAATTCCAAGTCTGAGAGAGGCTTTTGAAATGTCTGATATATAAGCAAAGGGGTTAGTTCGAAAACCTATTAGGTGATCCATGAGTTTGCTGGTCAATGATGGACCAGTAAGCAAACAAGAATTCAAGGATAACTCTTCTAATGACTGACGATTGGATGCATTAAATACAATGCATAGAGGAGTGGTACAGGAATCTTTCCAAACTCCATGGTATGGAAGATAATGGCCATGTAACTGTTCATTTGCTGGTTCTATAAAATTGAGAGAAAGATAGTTAGAGAATATACAATGATATTGTTCAAACAGCTTTGGGTTGTGCTCCATGACACGTTTAAGAGACATGAGTTGTCTGAATGCTTTCCGATAGCCTAATGAATGACGCAGTAAGTCTGACTTAAAAGGTAAATCTACAGAGTGTTGATGTGTGTCTACATCATACTGTATACTGGAATCAAACTTCTCTAACATCAATTTCTCCTCAGGAGAATAAGTCTCAGGAACAATACCTATTGTATCCAGTTTCCATAGATTGGAAATCTGGTCAAACTCTGTTTCTATAACAGGTGTACATATACGTGCACATACTGTATGACACATATGCTTAGACTGATCAGTGTGATTCACCAACTGAGAAGCCCACTGAAGTAATGGTCCAAAAATTATTGACCCAGCACCACAGGAAAGTAGTTGTATGTTAGCACACTTGTGTTGAGAACTGACAAACTTACTATAATTATCTGCCTCAATTATTGACCCAATACCTGCTACAACACCAGTCTTATAATCATCAGCAAGTTTAATGTTGTGAGATTGTAACATGTTGGCAACTCTAACAAAACCTGGGGTATGTATGCAAGTGTTTACACTGTCGTGGGTGAGTGCTCGAAGTGTCACACGGGTACGACCCAAACGAACTTGAACTTTTACTACATCGCAATACAAATGTTTAACTTCGCTATCAAAAGGAGTAACCGATAAAGCAACATGATCTATAACAGGTAATTTAAGTTCATCAGCAAGATCTCTCTGAATGAAAGTGCGTTGTGAACCTATGTCAAGAAAACCACTTGTGATTCTTCGCAAACCACCACCAGACAGTTGTATGGTTGCTGTAGGTAGTGCAGTAGCTAACAATGAATGAGAAGAATTTGTGTTGAGAGTATGTACAGTTGTATCAGTTAAACAAGCTTGAGCATTTGAGTTAGGTTCGGAAACACATACAGTACCTACATTTTGTGATGCTCGAGTCGAGGTAGGTATTTGTGTACTTCTTTCAAACATGGAAGATCCTAATTTGCTCCCTACCATAGCATTGGAACTTAATTTACTATTTGCATTAAAACCAAGTGAAATTGAAGTTACAGGGCGTGTAGGATTCTGTGGTTTTTGACAAAGTTTAATGCACATAAACGTATGATGAGTATTTGAGCTACAGTTACGACATTCAAATTTTCTACTACAATCACTGGCTTTGTGTCCAGATTTTAAACAAATAAAACAAAGGTTAAGCACTTGTAGTGGCATAGTGTATTTTCTTTCTTTATTTGGAGTGTTGTAGTGGTATGATATATGTCTTCTTTATTTATATATTAATTTATTTATTAATTGATATATATATTTTTTAACTTTATTTATTAATAATTATTTTGTTGTTGTAAACTGATCCCTTAATTTTGCTTCTTTTTGTCATAACGAACTGTACGTTGTTTTGGTTTTCTGTTTTATGGCAACACTGACTCTGTATTGCCACCTTTTTTTCGTCTAGTGTGATACTTTTGGTCTGTTCATTTTTGATACATAAAATTGCTTGAAAATGAATGACTTTGGCCTAATTTGTTACCTTAAATGATATTGTGGTAATCTTGATATCTTGTAAACATAGAACTACAAAGTGGTGACCACCGGAGTGATAAGATATAGGAGTGATAAGATATAGGAGTGACAAGATATAGGA
>JAXCGZ010021248.1:20000-57500 GCA_037179515.1 Halocaridina rubra | reverse complement strand
TTTTTGTGTTTTATTTGTGGGCCTATTTTTGCTTCATATATATATATATATATATATATATATATATATATATATATATATATATATATATATATATATATATATATATATATATATATATATATATATATATATATATATATATATATATATATATATATATTTCACCGGATTTTCTATGAATAAAACTTTCTCTACAAGTTGTGAATCTCTCTCTCTCTCTCTCTCTCTCTCTCTCTCTCTCTCTCTCTCTCTCTCTCTCTCTCTCTCTCTCTCTCTCTCTCTCTCTCTCTCTCTCTCTCTCTCTCTCTCTCTAACACAATCGTGTGGGTGTGGTAGAAACACTTAATTTTTTTCTATTTTTTACAGATAATTGACAGCTATTGTCACACCATCGATACACACATATATTACATAATGCTTTATCTTATCACATATTATACACACACACACACACACACACACACACACACACACACACACACACACACACACACACACACACACACACACACACACACACACACACACACATATATTAGTGAATTGGGGGAGGAAGCCATGCTCCACACGGAGCCTGTCCTAACACTTATCAGGAAAGGCATCCGTCTGTAACACTGTGAACCAAAATCCAAACTAATCTCAGAGAGTGCCGAGTGTCAAACAACGACCCCACATGAAGATGAGAAAAGATGGTGAGGAAAAAAGTATTGTATAAACTAAATTATAATTGAGCTAAGGAAACGAAAAAAAAAACATAATGGGAAATGTCTGTGAAAAAATGAGAAAAACGAGGAACAGAACAGATTCTATTTCTTATATTTTCGATAAAGCTGTGGAAAAGTTTGGGATTTTCCTTAGCTTTCCTGGTGATGTCCCTCTCATAATCTCTCTCTGCCTCTCTCCTTTTACTTAGGTAGTCATTTCTTGCTCTTTTGTAGGTTTGCCAGGCATTTATGTTTTTTCTCCTCCTATACCTTTTCCAGCATTTGTCTCTCCACTCCTTAGCTCTTTTACACCCATTATCGAACCATTTCTCTCTGGCATGAATTACACCTACTTTGGTGACAGGTATGCAGCAATCTACTATCTTCCCATATTTCTCACAAAAGATGTCATACATTTCTTGTACAGATTTGTTGTAAAATAAGGTTCTCCAGTCAATAACTGGAAAAAGTTCATTCATTTTGATGTAATCTCCTTTCGGATAGTTCCTCCTCATGTCCTCAGTGCCTCTATTCTCAGGAAGAATATCTTCAATGATATACTCCATCAACAACACACAGTGGTCACTCTTTCCAATTGGTGGTTCATACTCAATTTTTTCAATATCCAACACATTATCTGTGAACACTAGATCAAGTAATGATGGCTCATCCCCACCCCTGGCCCTTGTTGGTTCCATGACATGTTGGTGTAGGAAATTCCCTTGTACGCAATCTAGGAATCTTGCCCCGAATGAGTCCTCACCACTGTGTGGGTCAAGATTTATCCAATCTATCTCTTTATGATTAAAGTCTCCCATATCAAAATCCTACATTTTTTTCCCCGTGCCATGTTAACAACTGAGTTTATGACTTCAATGTGTGTGTGTGTATGTGTGTGTGTGTGTGTGTGTGTGTGTGTGTGTGTGTACACATACTTAATCACTGTATCAATGATTTCCCAACATCGGTGTATTAAAAAAAAAAATTCATGCAAAAAAAAAAAAAAGGCTTTTCTTTTATTATGACCCAGGGAGCACTTAAATAAATTGGCAATTTATCAACTTATTCCCAACAGCTTAGATCTTTTTATTCTTTTTCAAAAGACTTACGATTAAGGCTGTATCGTATCTCTCTCTAAAGAGCAACAGAGAATGCGGTCGTAAAGAATTATGCTTTCTTAAAATGCAAAATACCATTGGATACGGGGTTCATAGGTCTCTCCTGAAGAGAAGAATATGTATGTGTATGTATGTATGTATGTATGTATGTATGTATGTATGTATGTATGTATGTATGTATGTATGTATGTATGTATGTATGTATGTATGTATGTATGTATGTATGTATGTATGTATGTATGTATGTATGTATTTATGTGTCCGTGTTTATGTGTGAATACATGTATATTTTTCTTGCAAGCTCGAATTATTAATGTTACTAATGATGTACTCAGACTCCCTAGCGAGTCGACAGGCGCTTTGTTGAATGAGTTATTACGGTGAACAGAATCAGTAATACAATTTTCATATATAAAAAAATCACAGTAAACCCGCTAATTAATATATATTCCTCACTCTAAATTAATTAAAAGCAGTAGTCACCCGTGCCTCAAGCGGTAGCGTCCACGACTTTGAAGCGTCATGTCGAGAGTTCGCGCCCCGTCACGGTCTGAGGTTAGAAAGGGCATGCACTCAGGGTAACGATTACATCTGCCAAAACAAGTCCTTCGCAAGAAGGCAACCGTCCTAGCCCTTGGTAGAAAAGGGAGTCCGTGACGTAAAACCGGAACGAACTCTAAATTAATTAATAGCTATTGATACACTCAGATTATTAGATTATATGAGTTCACATAGAAGAATATTATTTCAAGTATTACTTGAAATGTCTATATTAATATACTACATTAGAAAAAATGCACAAATTACTATAGTACATTAGACAAAAATAATGCACAAAAATTCAATACAACCAAGTTCATTATTCCAATTTTCGTTGCACTGTGTAACAAAAGTTTTCTAAACTTTCCGTCTAAAATGTCAAATTATCGATACGATATCATTTCTTTTATAATTACTCTCTAAGAAACTCCTTAGTATGGCATAAATGTAGTTACGTATATTGGTATTAAAAATATTTCTTAGACTTTCGGAGCCTACTGCCTGCATCAACTGGGGCTACAACTGATTATGCTTTTGATGTCTCTACCACGAGCTGCCTTGGTTCGTAGGTGAGCTACTAAGTTCATCTTTGCATATGCTCTGAAGATGGACTAAATTAGTCTCTAAGATCTCCGTTCTCCGCAATGTCATTATTCCTACGTATCTAACCTCTATTCATCTCTGTCACATGTTTATATTTTCGTGATATTTAAACACACACACACACACACACACACACACACACACACACACACACACACACACACACATATATATATATATATATATATATATATATATATATATGAAATGTGAAAAGATAAAGCATTATGTAATATATGTGGATTGATGGTGTGACCATAGCTGTCAATTATCTGTAAATATAGAAAAAATGAATTGTTTCTACCACACCCACTCGATTGTGTTAGAGAGAGAGAGAGAGAGAGAGAGAGAGAGAGAGAGAGAGAGAGAGAGAGAGAGAGAGAGAGAGAGAGAGAGAGAGAGAGAGAGAGAGAGAGAGAGAGAGAGAATGTGTGTGTGTGTGTGTGTGTGTGTGTGTGTGTGTGTGTGTGTGTGTGTGTGATTACCTAATTGTGATTACCTAATTGTGTTTACGGGAAAGAGCCCAAAGCTCGTATCCTCCCGTCTCCTGATCGGTTCCATTTTAGACTTAGTGATACTTATCATACCTGTCCTTAAAACTATGGATTGAGATAGCATTAACTACCTCCTCGCTTAGCCAATTCCAATTATCAACTACTCTTACACTGAAAAAGTATTTCCTTACATCCTGCAAACAAGTTTTCTTACGAAGCTTCAAACTATGACCTCTAGTTCTAGAGCCAGCCATATCGAAATATCGATCCCTATCCACTCTATCATAGCCATGAAGGAATTTAAAGACTGTCACCATATCCCCCCTTACTCTTCTAGCTTCGAGTGATGGTAAGTCTAATTCCCTCAGCAAAGGTTGACAGAGGGAAAGAATATTAGACAGCCTTGACACCTGGATTCATCAAGACTCATTCAGAGAAATGATGAGTTGTAGAAAAGCAAAGGTTGACAGAGGAAGAGAATATTTGACATCCTTGACACCTGGATTCATCAAGATTCACTCAGAGAGATGACGAGTTACAGTAAAGCAGAAGTTGACAGTGGGAGAGAATATTTGACAGCCTTGACACCTGGATTCATCAAGATTCATTCAGAGAGATGACGAGTTACAGAAAAGCAGAAGTTGACAGAAGGAGAGAATATTTGACAACCTTGACACCTGGTTTCATCGAGACTGATTCAGAGAGATGATTGAGTTGCAAAAAAGCAAAGGTTGACAGAGGGAAAGAATATTAGACAGCCTTTACACCTGGATTCATCAAGACTCATTCAGAGAAATGATGAGTTGTAGAAAAGCAAAGGTTGACAGAGGGAGAGAATATCTGACAGATCTGACACCTGGATTCATCAAGATTCATTCAGAGAGATGACGAGTTACAGTAAAGCAGAATTTGATAGAGAGAGAGAATATATGACAGCCTTGACACCTGGATTGATCATGAGTCATTCAGAGAGATGATGAGTTACAGAAAGGCAGAAGTTGTCAGAGGGAGAGAATATTTGCAGCCTTGCCACCTGGATTCATCAAGACTCATTCAGAGAAATGATGAGTTGCAGAAAAGCAGAGGTTGACAAAGGGAGAGAAAATTTGACAGCCTTGACACCTGGATTCATCAAGACTCATTCAGAGAGATGATGAGTTGCAGAAAAGCAGAGGTTGACAGAGGGAGAGAATATTTGACAGCCTTGACACCTGGATTCATCAAGACTCATTCAGATAGATGATGAGTTGCAGAAAAGCAGAGTTTCACAGAGGTAGATTATATTTGACAGCCTTGACACCTGGATTCATCAAGACCCATTCAGAGAGGTGATGAGTTACAGTAAATCAGAAGTTGAAAGAGGGAGAGAATATTTGATAGCCTTGACACCTGGATTCATCAAGAGTTATTCAGAGAGATGATAGGTTTCATAAAAGCAGAGGTTGACTGAGGGAGAGAATATTTGACGGCCTTGACACCTGGATTCATCAAGACTCATTCAGAGAAATGATAAGTTGCAGAAAAGCAGAGGTTGACAGAGGGAGAGAATATTTGACGGCCTTGACACCTGGATTCATCAAGACTCATTTAGAGAGATGATGAGTGGCAGAAAAGAATAGATTGACAGAGAGAGAGAGTATTTGACAGCCTTGACACCTGGATTCATCAAGACTCATTCAGAGAGATGATGAGTTGCAGAAAAGCAGAGGTTGACAGAGGTAGAGAATATTTGACAGCCTTGACACCTGGATTCATCAAGACTCATTCAGAGAGATGATGAGTTACAGTAAAGCAGAAGTTGACAGAGGGAGAGAATATTTGACAGCCTTGACACCTGGATTCATTAAGAGGTATTCAGAGAGATGATGGGTTTCATAAAAGCAGAGGTTGACAGAGGGAGAGAATATTTGACAGCCTTGACACCTGGATTCATCAAGACTCATTCAGAGAAATGATGAGTAGCAGAAAAGCAGAGGTTGACAGAGGGAGAGAAAATTTGACAGCCTTGACACCTGGATTCATCAAGACTCATTCAGATAGATGATGACTTGCAGAAAAGCAGAGGTTGACAGTGGGAGAGAATATTTGATAGCCTTGACACCTGGATCCATCAAGACTCGTTCAGAGATGATGAGTTGTAGAAAAGCAGAGGTTGACAGAGGTAGATTATATTTGACAGCCTTGACACCTGGATTCATCAAGACTCATTCAGAGAGATGATGAGTTACAGTAAAACAGAACTTGACAGAGGGAGAGAATATTTGACAGCCTTTACACCTGGATTTATCAAGAGTTATTAAGAGAGATGATGGGTTTCATAAAAGCAGAGGTTGACAGAGGGAGAGAATATTTGACAGCCTTGACACCTGGATTCATCAAGACTCATTCAGAGAAATGATAAGTTGCAGAAAAGCAGAGGTTGACAGACGGAGAGAATATTTGACGGCCTTGACACCTGGATTCATCAAGACTCATTCAGAGAGATGATGAGTTGCAGAAAAGCAGAGATTGACAGAGGGAGAGAGTATTTGACAGCCTTGACACCTGGAATCATCAAGAGTTATTCAGAGAGATGATGAGTTGCAGAAAAGCAGAGGTTGACAGAGGTAGAGAATATTTGACAGCTTTGTCACCTTGAATCATCAAGACTCATTCAGAGAGATGATGAGTTACAGTAAAGTAGAAGTTGACATAGGGAGAGAATATTTGACAACCTTGACACCTGGATTCATCAAGAGTTATTCGGAGATATGATGGGTTTCAGAAAAGCAGAGGTTGACTGAGGGAGAGAATATTTGACAGCCTTGACACCTGGATTCATCAAGCATCATTCAGAGAAATGATAAGTTGTAGAAAAGCAAAGGTTGACAGATGCTTGAGTTGCAGAAAAGCAAAGGTTGACAGAGGGAAAGAAAATCTGACAGCCTTGACACCTGGATTCATCAAGACTCATTCAGAGAAATGATGAGTTGTATCAAAGCAAAGGTTGACAGATGCTTGAGTTGCAGAAAAGCAAAGGTTGACAGAGGGAAAGAATATAATACAGCCTTGACACCTGGATTCATCAAGACTCATTCAGAGAAATGATGAGTTGTAGAAAAACAAAGGTTGACAGAGGGAGAGAATATTTGACAGCCTTGACACCTGGATTCATCAAGACTCATTCAGAGAGATGACGAGTTACAGTAAAGCAGAAGTTGATAGAGGGAGAGAATATATGACAGCCGTGACACCTGTATTCATTGAGACTCATTCAGAGAGATGATTGAGTTGCAGAAAAGCAAAGGTTGACATAGGGAAAGAATATTAGACAGCCTTGACACCTGGATTCATCAAGACTCATTCAGAGAAATGATGAGTTGTAGAAAAGCAAAGGTTGACAGAGGGAGAGAATATTTGACATCCTTGACACCTGGATTCATCAAGATTCATTCAGAGAGATGACGAGTTACAGTAAAGCAGAAGTTGACAGAGGGAGAGAATATTTGACAGCCTTGACACCTGGATTCATCAAGAGTCATTCAGAGAGATGATGAGTTACAGAAAAGCAGAGGCTGACATAGGGAGAGAATATTTGCAGCTTTGACACCTGGATTCATCAAGACTCATTCAGAGAAATGATAAGTTGCAGAAAAGCAGAGGTTGACAGATTAAGAGAATATTTTGCAGCCTTGACACCTGGATTCATCAAGACTCATTCAGAGAGATGATGAGTTGCAGAAAAGCAGAGGTTGACAGAGGGAGAGAATATTTGCAGCCTTGACACCTGGATTCATCAAGACTCATTCAGAGACATGATGAGTTGCAGAAAAGCAGAGGTTGACAGAGGGAGAGAAAATTTGATAGCCTTGACACCTGGATTCATCAAGACTCATTCAGAAAGATGATGAGTTGCAGAAAAGCAGAGGTTGACAGAGGGAGAGAATATTTGACAGCCTTGACACCTGGATTCATCAAGACTCATTCAGAGAAATGATGAGTTGTAGAAAAGCAAAGGTTGACAGAGGGAGAGAATATTTGACAGCCTTTACACCTGGTTTCACTGAGACTCATTCAGAGAGATGATTGAGTTGCAGAAAAGCAAAGGTTGACAGAGGGAAAGAATATTAGACAGCCTTGACACCTGGATTCATCAAGACTCATTCAGAGAAATGATGAGTTGTAGAAAAGCAAAGGTTGACAGAGGAAGAGAATATTTGACATCCTTGACACCTGGATTCATCAAGATTCATTCAGAGGGATGACGAGTTACAGAAAAGCAGAAGTTGACAGAGGGAGAGAATATTTGACAACCTTGACACCTGGTTTCATCGAGACTGATTCAGAGAGATGATTGAGTTGCAAAAAAGCAAAGGTTGACAGAGGGAAAGAATATTAGACAGCCTTTACACCTGGACTCATCAAGACTCATTCAGAGAAATGATGAGTTGTAGAAAAGCAAAGGTTGACAGAGGGAGAGAATATCTGACAGATTTGACACCTGGATTCATCAAGATTCATTCAGAGAGATGACGAGTTACAGTAAAGCAGAATTTGATAGAGAGAGAGAATATATGACAGCCTTGACACCTGGACTCATCATGAGTCATTCAGAGAGATGATGAGTTACAGAAAGGCAGAAGTTGACAGAGGGAGAGAATATTTGCAGCCTTGACACCTGGATTCATCAAGACTTATTCAGAGAAATGATGAGTTGCAGAAAAGCAGAGGTTGACAAAGGGAGAGAAAATTTGACAGCCTTGACACCTGGATTCATCAAGACTCATTCAGAGAGATGATGAGTTGCAGAAAAGCAGAGGTTAACAGAGGGAGAGAATATTTGACAGCCTTGACACCTGGATTCATCAAGACTCATTCAGATAGATGATGAGTTGCAGAAAAGCAGAGTTTCACAGAGGTAGATTATATTTGACAGCCTAGACACCTGCATTCATCAAGACCCATTCAGAGAGGTGATGAGTTACAGTAAATCAGAAGTTGAAAGAGGGAGAGAATATTTGATAGCCTTGACACCTGGATTCATCAAGAGTTATTCAGAGAGATGATGGGTTTCATAAAAGCAGAGGTTGACTGAGGGAGAGAATATTTGACGGCCTTGACACCTGGATTCATCAAGACTCATTCAGAGAAATGATAAGTTGCAGAAAAGCAGAGGTTGACAGAGGGAGAGAATATTTGACAGCCTTGACACCTGGATTCATTAAGAGGTATTCAGAGAGATGATGGGTTTCATAAAAGCAGAGGTTGACAGAGGGAGAGAATATTTGACAGCCTTGACACCTGGATTCATCAAGACTCATTTAGAGAGATGATGAGTTTCAGAAAAGCATAGATTGACAGAGAGAGAGAGTATTTGACAGCCTTGACACCTGGATTCATCAAGACTCATTCAGAGAGATGATGAGTTGCAGAAAAGCAGAGGTTGACAGAGGTAGAGAATATTTGACAGCCTTGACACCTGGATTCATAAAGACTCATTCAGAGAGATGATGAGTTACAGTAAAGCAGAAGTTGACAGAGGGAGAGAATATTTGACAGCCTTGACACCTGGATTCATTAAGAGGTATTCAGAGAGATGATGGGTTTCATAAAAGCAGAGGTTGACAGAGGGAGAGAATATTTGACAGCCTTGACACCTGGATTCATCAAGCCTCATTCAGAGAAATGATAAGTTGCAGAAAAGCAGAGGTTAACAGAGGGAGAGAATATTTGATGGCCTTGACACATGGATTCATCAAGACACATTCAGAGAGATGATGATTTGCAGAAAAGCAGAGATTGACAGAGGGAGAGAGTGTTTGACAGCCTTGACACCTGGATTCATCAAAACTCATTCAGAGAGATGATGAGTTGCAGAAAAGCAGAGGTTGACAGAGGGAGAGAATATTTGACATCCTTGACACCTGGATTCATGTAGAGTTATTCAGAGAGATGATGAGTTGTAGAAAATCAGAGGTTGACAGAGGTAGAGAATATATGACAGCCTTGACACCTGGATTCATCTAGAGTCATTCAGAGAGATGATGAGTTGCAGAAAAGCAGAGTTTGACAGAGGGAGAGAAAATTTGACAGCCTTGACACCTGGATTCATCAAGACTCATTCAGCAAGATGATGAGTTATAGAAAAGCAGAGGTTGATAGAGGGAGAGAATATTAGACAGCCTTGACACCTGGATTCATCAAGAGTCATTCAGAGATATAATGAGTTGCAGAAAAGCAAAGGTTGGCAGAGGGAGCGAATATTTGACAGCCTTGACACCTGGATTCATGAAGATTTATTCAGAGAGATGATGAGTTGCAGTAAAGCAGAGGTTGACAGAGGGAGAGAATATTTGACAGCCTTGACACCTGGATTCATCAAGACTCATTCAGAGAGATGATGAGTTACAGAAAAGCAGAGGTTGACAAAGGGATAAAATATTTGACAGCCTTGACATCTGGATTCATCAAGACTCTTTCAGAGAGATGATGAGTTGTAGAAAAGCAAAGGTTGAAAGAGGGAGAGAATATATAACAGCCTTGACACCTGGGTTCATCAAGAAGCATTCAGAGAGATGATGAGTTGTAGAAAAGCAAAGGTTGACAGAGGGAGAGAATATTTGACAGTCTTGACACCTGGATTCATCAAGACTCATTCAGAGAGATGATGAGTTACAGAAAAACAGAGGTTGACAGACGGAGAGAATGTTTGACAGCCTTGACCCCTGGGTTCATCAAAACTCATTCAGAGAGATGATGAGTGGTAGAAAAGCAGAGGTTGACAGAGGGAGAGAATATCTGACAGCCTTGACACCTGGAATCATCAAGACTCATTCATAGAGATGATGAGTTGTAGAAAAGCAAAGGTTGAAAAAAAGGAGAGAATATATGACAGCTTTGACACCTGGATTCATCAAGAGTTATTCAGAGAGATGATGAGTTACAGAAAAGCAGAGTTTGACAGAGGGAGAGAATATTTGACAGCCTTAACACCTGGATTCATCAAGAATCATTCACAATGATGATGAGCTGCAGAAAAGCAGAGGTTGACAGAGGGAGAGAATATTTGACATCCTTGACACCTGGATTCGTCAAGACTTATTCAGAGAGATTAGTTACAGAAAAGCACAAGTTGACAGAGGGAGAGAATACTTGACAGCCTTAACACCTGGAATCACCAAGAGTCATTCAGAGAGATAAAGAGTTGCAGAAAAGGTTGACAGAGGAGAGAATATTTGACAGCCTTGACACCTGAATTCATCAAGACTCATTTAGAGAGATGATGAGTTACAGAAAAGTAGAGGTTGACTGAGGGAGAGCATATTTGACAGTCTTGACACGTGGTTTCATCAAGACTCATTCAGAGAGATGATGAGTTGCAGAAAAGCAGAGGTTCACAGAGGGAGAGAATATATGACAGCCTTGACACCTGGATTCATGTAGAGATATTCAGAGAGATGATGAGTTGCAGAAAAGCAGAAGTTGACAGAGGTAGAAAATATATGCCAGCCTTGACACCTGGATTCATCAAGAGTCATTCAGAGAGATGATGAGTTGCAGAAAAGTAGAGTTTGACAGAGGGAGAGAAAATTTGACAGCCTTGACACCTGGATTCATCAAGACTCATTCAGCAAGATGATGAGTTGTAGAAAAGCAGAGGTTGATAGAGGGAGAGAATATTAGACAGCCTTGAAACCTGGATTCATCAAGATTCATTCAGAGAGATGACGAATTACAGTAAAGCAGAAGTTGACTGAGGGAGAGATTATATGACAGCCTTGACACCTGGATTCATCAAGAGTCATTCAGAGTGAAGGTGAGTTACAGAAAAGCAGAGATTGACAAAGGGAGAGAATATTTGCAGCCTTGACACCTAGATTCATCAAGACTCATTCAGAGAAATTATGAGTTGCAGAAAAGCAGAGGTTGACAAAGGGAAAGAAAATTTGACAGCCTTGACACCTGGATTCATCAAGACTCAGTCAGAGAGATAATGAGTTGCAGAAAAGCAGAGGTTGACAGAGGGAGAGAATATTATACCGCCTTGACACCTGTATTCATCAAGACTCATTCAGAGAAATGATGAGTTGTAGAAAAGCAAAGGTTGACAGATTGAGAGAATATTTGACAACCTTGATACCTGGTTTCATTGAGACTCATTCAAAAAGATGCTTGAGTTGCAGAAAAGCAAAGGTTGACAGAGGGAAAGAATTTTATACAGCCTTGACACCTTAATTCATCAAGACTCATTCAGAGAAATGAAGAGTTGTAGAAAAGCAAAGGTTGACAGGGAGAGAGAATATTAGACAGCCTTGACACCTGGATTCATCAAGATTCATTCAGAGAGATGACGAGTTACAGTAAAGCAGAAGTTGACAGAGGGAGAGAATATTTGACAACCTTGACACCTGGATTCATCAAGAGTCATTCAGAGAGATGATGAGTTACAGAAAAGCAGAGGTTGACAAAGGGAGAGAATATTTGACAGCCTTGACACCTGGATTCATCAAGACTCATTCAGAGAAATGATGAGTAGCAGAAAAGCAGAGGTTGACAGAGGGAGAAAAAATTTGACAGCCTTTACACCTTGATTCATCAAGACTCATTCAGATAGATGATGAGATGCAGAAAAGCAGAGGTTGACAGTGGGAGAGAAAATTTGACAGCCTTGACACCTGGATTCATGAAGAGTTATTCAGAGAGATGATGAGTTGCAGAAAAGCAAAGGTTGACAGAGGTAGATTATATTTGACAGCCTTGACACCTGGATTCATCAAGACTCATTCAGAGAGATGATGAGTTACAGTAAAACAGAACTTGACAGAGGGAGAGAATATTTGACAGCCTTTACACCTGGATTCATCAAGAGTTATTCAGAGAGATGATGGGTTTCATAAAAGCAGAGGTTGACAGAGGGAGAGAATATTTGACAGCCTTGACACTTGGATTCATCAAGACTCATTCAGAGAAATGATAAGTTGCAGAAAAGCAGAGGTTGACAGAGGGAGAGAATATTTGATGGCCTTGACACCTGGATTCATCAAGACTCATTCAGAGAGATGATGAGTTGCAGAAAAGCAGAGATTGTCAGAGGGAGAGAGTATTTGACAGCCTTGACAGCTGGATTCATCAAAAGTTATTCAGAGAGATGATGAGTTGCAGAAAAGCAAAGGTTGACAAAGGTAGAGAATATTTGACAGCCTTGTCACCTGGAATCATCAAGACTCATTCAAAAAGATGATGAGTTACAGTAAAGCAGAAGTTGACAGAGGGAGAGAATATTTGACAGCCTTGTCACCTGGATTCACCAAGCCTCATTCAGAGAAATGATTTGTTGCAGAAAAGCAGAGGTTGACAGAGGGAGAGATTATTTGATGTCCTTGACACCTGGATTCATCAAGACTCATTCAGAGAGATGATGAGTTGCAGAAAAGCAGAGATTGACAGAGGGAGAGAGTATTTGACAGTCTTGACACGTGGTTTCATCAAAACTCATTCAGAGAGATGATGAGATGCAGAAAAGCAGAGGTTCACAGAGGGAGAGAATATTTGACAGCCTTGACACCTGGATTCATGTAGAGTTATTCAGAGAGATGATGAGTTGCAGAAAAGCAGAAGTTGACAGAGGTAGAAAATATATGCCAGCCTTGACACCTGGATTCATCAAGAGTCATTCAGGGAGATGATGAGTTGCAGAAAAGCAGAGTTTGACAGAGGGAGAGAAAATTTGACAGCCTTGACACCTGGATTCATCAAGACTCATTCAGCAAGATGAGGAGTTGTAGAAAAGCAGAGGTTGATAGAGGGAGAGAATATTAGACAGCCTTGACACCTGGATTCATCAAGATTCATTCAGAGAGATGACGAGTTGCAGTAAAGCAGAAGTTGACTGAGGGAGAGAATATATGACAGCCTTGACACCTGGATTCATCAAGACTCATTCAGAGAGATGATGAGTTGTAGAAAAGCAAAGGTTGACAGAGGGAGAGAATATTTGACAACCTTGACACCTGGCTTCATCGAGACTCATTCAAAAAGATGCTTGACTTGCAGAAAAGCAAAGGTTGACAGAGGGAAAGAATATTATACAGCCTTGACACCTGGATTCATCAAGACTCATTCAGAGAAATAATGAGTTGTAGAAAAGCAAAGGTTGACAGAGTGAGAGAATATTTGACAGCCTTGATGCCTGGATTCATCAAGATTCATCCAGAGAGATAACGAGTTACAGTAAAGCAGAAGTTGACAGAGGGAGAGAATATTTGACAACCTTGACACCTTGATTCATCAAGAGTCATTCAGAGAGATGATGACTTTCAGAAAAGCAGAGGGTGACAGAGGGAGAGAATATTTGACAGCCTTGACACCTGGATTCATCAAGACTCATTCAGAGAAATGATGAGTAGCAGAAAAGCAGAGGTTGACAGAGGGAGAGAAAATTTGACAGCCTTGACACCTGGATTCATCAAGACTCATTCAGATAGATGATGACTTGCAGAAAAGCAGAGGTTGACAGTGGGAGAGAATATTTGATAGCCTTGACACCTGGATTCATCAAGACTCGTTCAGAGAGATGATGAGTTGTAGAAAAGCAGAGGTTGACAGAGGTAGATTATATTTGACAGCCTTGACACCTGGATTCATCAAGACTCATTCAGAGAGATGATGAGTTACAGTAAAACAGAACTTGACAGAGGGAGAGAATATTTGACAGCCTTTACACCTGGATTCATCAAGAGTTATTAAGAGAGATGATGGGTTTCATAAAAGCAGAGGTTGACAGAGGGAGAGAATATTTGACAGCCTTGACACCTGGATTCATCAAGACTCATTCAGAGAAATGATAAGTTGCAGAAAAGCAGAGGTTGACAGACGGAGAGAATATTTGACGGCCTTGACACCTGGATTCATCAAGACTCATTCAGAGAGATGATGAGTTGCAGAAAAGCAGAGATTGACAGAGGGAGAGAGTATTTGACAGCCTTGACACCTGGATTCATCAAGAGTTATTCAGAGAGATGATGAGTTGCAGAAAAGCAGAGGTTGACAGAGATAGAGAATATTTGACAGCCTTGTCACCCTGAATCATCAAGACTCATTCAGAGAGATGATGAGTTACAGTAAAGTAGAAGTTGACATAGGGAGAGAATATTTGACAGCCTTGACACCTGGATTCATCAAGAGTTATTCGGAGAGATAATGGGTTTCATAAAAGAAGAGGTTGACTGAGGCAGAGAATATTTGACAGCCTTGACACCTGGATTCATCAAGCATCATTCAGAGAAATGATAAGTTGCAGAAAAGCAGTGGTTGACAGAGGGAGAGAATATTTGATGTCCTTGACACCTGGATTCATCAAGACTCATTCAGAGACATGATGAGTTGCAGAAAAGCAGAGATTGACAGAGGGAGAGAGTATTTGACAGTCTTGACACGTGGTTTCATCAAAACCCATTCAGAGAGATGATGAGTTGCAGAAAAGCAGAGGTTCACAGAGGGAGAGAATATTTGACAGCCTTGACACCTGGATTCATGTAGAGTTATTCAGAGAGATGATGAGTTGCAGAAAAGCAGAAGTTGACAGAGGTAGAAAATATATGCCAGCCTTGACACCTGGATTCATCAAGAGTCATTCAAAGAGATGATGAGTTGCAGAAAAGCAGAGTTTGACAGTGGGAGAGAAAATTGGACAGCCTTGACACCTGGATTCATCAAGACTCATTCAGCAAGATGAGGAGTTGTAGAAAAGCAGAGGTTGATAGAGGGAGAGAATATTAGACATCCTTGACACCTGGATTCATCAAGAGTCATTCAGAGAGAAGGTGAGTTACAGAAAAGCAGAGTTTGACAGAGGGAGAGAATATATGACAGCCTTGACACCTGGATTCATCAAGACTCATTCAGAGAAATGATGAGTTGTAGAAAAGCAAAGGTTGACAGATGCTTCAGTTGCAGAAAAGCAAAGGTTGACAGAGGGAAAGAAAATCTGACAGCCTTGACACCTGGATTCATCAAGACTCATTCAGAGAGATGATGAATTGCAGAAAAGCAGAGGTTGACAGAGGGAGAGAATATATGACAGCCTTGACACCTGGATTCATCAAGACTCATTCAGAGAAATGATGAGTTGTAGAAAAGCAAAGGTTGACAGATGCTTGAGTTGCAGAAAAGCAAAGGTTGACAGAGGGAAAAAATATTATACAGCCTTGACACCTGGATTCATCAAGACTCATGCAGAGAAATGATGAGTTGTAGAAAAACAAAGGTTGACAGAGGGAGAGAATATTTGACATCCTTGACACCTGGATTCATCAAGATTCATTCAGAGAGATGACGAGCTACAGTAAAGCAGTTGACAGAGGGAGAGAATATTTGACAGCCTTGACACCTGGATTCATCAAGAGTCATTCAGAGAGATGATGAGTTACAGAAAAGCAGAGGCTGACATAGGGAGAGAATATTTGCAGCTTTGACACCTGGATTCATTAAGACTCATTCAGAGAAATGATAAGTTGCAGAAAAGCAGAGGTTGACAGAGGGAGAGAAAATTTGACAGCCTTGACACCTGGATTCATCAAGACTCATTCAGAGAGATGATGAGTTGCAGAGAAGCAGAGGTTGACAGATTAAGAGAATATTTTGCAGCCTTGACACCTGGATTCATCAAGACTCATTCAGAGAGATGATGAGTTGCAGAAAAGCAGAGGTTGACAGAGGGAGAGAATATTTGCAGCCTGACACCTGGATTCATCAAGACTCATTCAGAGACATGATGAGTTGCAGAAAAGCAGAGGTTGACAGAGGGAGAGAAAATTTGATAGCCTTGACACCTGGATTCATCAAGACTCATTTAGAAAGATGATGAGTTGCAGAAAAGCAGAGATTGACAGAGGGAGAGAATATTTGACAGCCTTGACACCTGGATTCATCAAGACTCATTCAGAGAAATGATGAGTTGTAGAAAAGCAAAGGTTGACAGAGGGAGAGAATATTTGACAGCCTTGACACCTGGTTTCACTGAGACTCATTCAGAGAGATGATTGAGTTGCAGAAAAGCAAAGGTTGACAGAGGGAAAGAATATTAGACAGCCTTGACACCTGGATTCATCAAGACTCATTCAGAGAAATGATGAGTTGTAGAAAAGCAAAGGTTGACAGAGGAAGAGAATATTTGACATCTTTGACACCTGGGTTCATCAAGAGTCATTCAGAGAGATGACGAGTTACAGTAAAGCAGAAGTTGACAGTGGGAGAGAATATTTGACAGCCTTGACACCTGGATTCATCAAGATTCATTCAGAGAGATGACGAGTTACAGAAAAGCAGAAGTTGACAGAGGGAGGGAATATTTGACAACCTTGACACCTGGTTTCATCGAGACTGATTCAGAGAAATTATTGAGTTGCAAAAAAGCAAAGGTTGACAGAGGGAAAGAATATTAGACAGCCTTTACCCCTGGATTCATCAAGACTCATTCAGAGAAATGATGAGTTGTAGAAAAGCAAAGGTTGACAGAGGGAGAGAATATCTGACAGATTTGACACCTTGATTCATCAAGATTCATTCAGAGAGATGACGAGTTACAGTAAAGCAGAATTTGATAGAGAGAGATAATATATGACAGCCTTGACACCTGGATTCATCATGAGTCATTCAGAGAGATGATGAGTTACAGAAAGGCAGAAGTTGTCAGAGGGAGAGAATATTTGCAGCCTTGCCACCTGGATTCATCAAGACTCATTCAGAGAAATGATGAGTTGCAGAAAAGCAGAGGTTGACAAAGGGAGAGAAAATCTGACAGCCTTGACACCTGGATTCATCAAGACTCATTCAGAGAGATGATGAGTTGCAGAAAAGCAGAGGTTGACAGAGGGAGAGAATATTTGACAGCATTGACACCTGGATTCATCAAGACTCATTCAGATAGATGATGAGTTGCAGAAAAGCAGAGTTTCACAGAGGTAGATTATATTTGACAGCCTTGACACCTGGATTCATCAAGACCCATTCAAAGAGGTGATGAGTTACAGTAAATCAGAAGTTGAAAGAGGGAGAGAATATTTGATAGCCTTGACACCTCGATTCATCAAGAGTTATTCAGAGAGATGATAGGTTTCATAAAAGCAGAGGTTGACTGAGGGAGAGAATATTTGACGGCCTTGACACCTGGATTCATCAAGACTCATTCAGAGAAATGATAAGTTGCAGAAAAGCAGAGGTTGACAGAGGGAGAGAATATTTGACGGCCTTGACACCTGGATTCATCAAGACTCATTTAGAGAGATGATGAGTGGCAGAAAAGAATAGATTGACAGAGAGAGAGAGTATTTGACAGCCTTGACACCTGGATTCATCAAGACTCATTCAGAGAGATGATGAGTTGCAGAAAAGCAGAGGTTGACAGAGGTAGAGAATATTTGACAGCCTTGACACCTGGATTCATCAAGACTCATTCAGAGAGATGATGAGTTGCAGTAAAGCAGAAGTTGACAGAGGGAGAGAATATTTGACAGCCTTGACACCTGGATTCATTAAGATGTATTCAGAGAGATGATGGGTTTCATAAAAGCAGAGGTTGACAGACTGAGAGAATATTTGACAGCCTTGACACCTGGATTCATCAAGACTCATTCAGAGAAATGATGAGTAGCAGAAAAGCAGAGGTTGACAGAGGGAGAGAAAATTTGACAGCCTTGACACCTGGATTCATCAAGACTCATTCAGATAGATGATGACTTGCAGAAAAGCAGAGGTTGACAGTGGGAGAGATTATTTGATAGCCTTGACACCTGGATTCATCAAGACTCGTTCAGAGAGATGATGAGTTGTAGAAAAGCAGAGGTTGACAGAGGTAGATTATATTTGACAGCCTTGACACCTGGATTCATCAAGACTCATTCAGAGAGATGATGAGTTACAGTAAAACAGAACTTGACATAGGGAGAGAATATTTGACAGCCTTTACACCTGGATTTATCAAGAGTTATTAAGAGAGATGATGGGTTTCATAAAAGCAGAGGTTGACAGAGGGAGAGAATATTTGACAGCCTTGACACCTGGATTCATCAAGACTCATTCAGAGAAATGAAAAGTTGCAGAAAAGCAGAGGTTGACAGACGGAGAGAATATTTGACGGCCTTGACACCTGGATTCATCAAGACTCATTCAGAGAGATGATGAGTTGCAGAAAAGCAGAGATTGACAGAGGGAGAGAGTATTTGACAGCCTTGACACCTGGATTCATCAAGAGTTATTCAGAGAGATTATGAGTTGCAGAAAAGCAGAGGTTGACAGAGGTAGAGAATATTTGACAGCTTTGTCACCTTGAATCATCAAGACTCATTCAGAGAGATGATGAGTTACAGTAAAGTAGAAGTTGACATAGGGAGAGAATATTTGACAACCTTGACACCTGGATTTATCTAGAGTTATTCGGAGATATGATGGGTTTCATAAAAGCAGAGGTTGACTGAGGGAGAGAATATTTGACAGCCTTGACACCTGGATTCATCAAGCATCATTCAGAGAAATGATAAGTTGCAGAAAAGCAGAGGTTGACAAAGGGAGAGAATATTTGATGTCCTTGAAACCTGGATTCATCAAGACTCATTCAGAGACATGATGAGTTGCAGAAAAGCAGAGATTGACAGAGGGAGAGAGTATTTGACAGTCTTGACACGTGGTTTCATCAAAACCCATTCAGAGAGATGATGAGTTGCAGAAAAGCAGAGGTTCACAGAGGGAGAGAATATTTGACAGCCTTGACACCTGGATTCATGTAGAGTTATTCAGAGAGATGATGAGTTGCAGAAAAGCAGAAGTTGACAGAGGTAGAAAATATATGCCAGCCTTGACACCTGGATTCATCAAGAGTCATTCAAAGAGATGATGAGTTGCAGAAAAGCAGAGTTTGACAGAGGGAGAGAAAATTGGACAGCCTTGACACCTGGATTCATCAAGACTCATTCAGCAAGATGAGGAGTTGTAGAAAAGCAGAGGTTGATAGAGGGAGTGAATATTAGACATCCTTGACACATGGATTCATCAAGATTCATTCAGAGAGATGACGAGTTACAGTAAAGCAGAAGTTGCCTGAGGGAGAGAATATATGACAGCCTTGACACCTGGATTCATCAAGAGTCATTCAGAGAGAAGGTGAGTTACAGAAAAGCAGAGATTGACAGAGGGAGAGAATATATGACAGCCTTGACACCTGGATTCATCAAGAGTCATTCAGAGAAATGATGAGTTGTAGAAAAGCAAAGGTTGACAGATGCTTGAGTTGCAGAAAAGCAAAGGTTGACAGAGGGAAAGAAAATCTGACAGCCTTGACACCTGGATTCATCAAGACTCATTCAGAGAAATGATGAGTTGTAGAAAAGCAAAGGTTGACAGATGCTTGAGTTGCAGAAAAGCAAAGGTTGACAGAGGGAAAGAATATTATACAGCCTTGACACCTGGATTCATCAAGACTCATTCAGAGAAATGATGAGTTGTAGAAAAACAAAGGTTGACAGAGGGAGAGAATATTTGACAGCCTTGACACCTGGATTCATCAAGACTCATTCAGAGAGATGACGAGTTACAGTAAAGCAGAAGTTGATAGAGGGAGATAATATATGACAGCCGTGACACCTGTATTCATTGAGACTCATTCAGAGAGATGATTGAGTTGCAGAAAAGCAAAGGTTGACATAGGGAAAGAATATTAGACAGCCTTGACACCTGGATTCATCAAGACTCATTCAGAGAAATGATGAGTTGTAGAAAAGCAAAGGTTGACAGAGGGAGAGAATATTTGACATCCTTGACACCTGGATTCATCAAGATTCATTCAGAGAGATGACGAGTTACAGTAAAGCAGAAGTTGACAGAGGGAGAGAATATTTGACAGCCTTGACACCTGGATTCATCAAGAGTCATTCAGAGAGATGGTGAGTTACAGAAAAGCAGAGGCTGACATAGGGAGAGAATATTTGCAGCTTTGACACCTGGATTCATTAAGACTCATTCAGAGAGATGATAAGTTGCAGAAAAGCAGAGGTTGACAGATTAAGAGAATATTTTGCAGCCTTGACACCTGGATTCATCAAGACTCATTCAGAGAGATGATGAGTTGCAGAAAAGCAGAGGTTGACAGAGGGAGAGAATATTTGCAGCCTTGACACCTGGATTCATCAAGACTCATTCAGAGACATGATGAGTTGCAGAAAAGCAGAGGCTGACAGAGGGAGAGAAAATTTGATAGCCTTGACACCTGGATTCATCAAGACTCATTCAGAAAGATGATGAGTTGCAGAAAAGCAGAGGTTGACTGAGGGAGAGAATATTTGACAGCCTTGACACCTGGATTCATCAAGACTCATTCAGAGAAATGATGAGTTGTAGAAAAGCAAAGGTTGACAGAGGGAGAGAATATTTGACAGCCTTTACACCTGGTTTCACTGAGACTCATTCAGAGAAATGATTGAGTTGCAGAAAAGCAAAGGTTGACAGAGGGAAAGAATATTAGACAGCCTTGACACCTGGATTCATCAAGACTCATTCATAGAAATGATGAGTTGTAGAAAAGCAAAGGTTGACAGAGGAAGAGAATATTTGACATCCTTGACACCTGGATTCATCAAGATTCATTCAGAGAGATGACGAGTTACAGTAAAGCAGAAGTTGACAGTGGGAGAGAATATTTGACAGCCTTGACACCTGGATTCATCAAGATTCATTCAGAGAGATGACGAGTTACAGTAAAGCAGAGGTTGACAGAGGGAGAGAATATTTGACAACCTTGACACCTGGTTTCATCGAGACTGATTCAGAGAGATGATTGAGTTGCAAAAAAGCAAAGGTTGACAGAGGGAAAGAATATTAGACAGCCTTTACACCTGGACTCATCAAGACTCATTCAGAGAAATGATGAGTTGTAGAAAAGCAAAGGTTGACAGAGGGAGAGAATATCTGACAGATTTGACACCTGGATTCATCAAGATTCATTCAGAGAGATGACGAGTTACAGTAAAGCAGAATTTGATAGAGAGAGAGAATATATGACAGCCTTGACACCTGGATTCATCATGAGTCATTCAGAGAGATGATGAGTTACAGAAAGGCAGAAGTTGACAGAGGGAGAGAATATTTGACAACCTTGACACCTGGATTCATCAAGACTCATTCAGAGAAATGATGAGTTGCAGAAAAGCAGAGGTTGACAAAGGGAGAGAAAATTTGACAGCCTTGACACCTGGATTCATCAAGACTCATTCAGATAGATGATGAGTTGCAGAAAAGCAGAGTTTCACAGAGGTAGATTATATTTGACAGCCTTGACACCTGGATTCATCAAGACCCATTCAGAGAGGTGATGAGTTACAGTAAATCAGAAGTTGAAAGAGGGAGAGAATATTTGATAGCCTTGACACCTGGATTCATCAAGAGTTATTCAGAGAGATGATGGGTTTCATAAAAGCAGAGGTTGACTGAGGGAGAGAATATTTGACGGCCTTGACACCTGGATTCATCAAGACTCATTCAGAGAAATGATAAGTTGCAGAAAAGCAGAGGTTGACAGAGGGAGAGAATATTTGACGGCCTTGACACCTGGATTCATCAAGACTCATTTAGAGAGATGATGAGTTTCAGAAAAGCATAGATTGACAGAGAGAGAGAGAGTATTTGACAGCCTTGACACCTGGATTCATCAAGACTCATTCAGAGAGATGATGAGTTGCAGAAAAGCATAGGTTGACAGAGGTAGAGAATATTTGACAGCCTTGACACCTGGATTCATCAAGACTCATTCAGAGAGATGATGAGTTACAGTAAAGCAGAAGTTGACAGAGGGAGAGAATATTTGACAGCCTTGACACCTGGATTCTTTAAGAGGTATTCAGAGAGATGATGGGTTTCATAAAAGCAGAGGTTGACAGAGGGAGAGAATATTTGACAGCCTTGACACCTGGATTCATCAAGCCTCATTCAGAGAAATGATAAGTTGCAGAAAAGCAGAGGTTAACAAAGGGAGAGAATATTTGATGGCCTTGACACATGGATTCATCAAGACACATTCAGAGAGATGATGAGTTGCAGAAAAGCAGAGATTGACAGAGGGAGAGAGTGTTTGACAGCCTTGACACCTGGATTCATCAAAACTCATTCAGAGAGATGATGAGTTGCAGAAAAGCAAGGTTGACAGAGGGAGAGAATATTTGACAGCCTTGACACCTGGATTCATGTAGAGTTATTCAGAGAGATGATGAGTTGTAGAAAATCAGAGGTTGACAGAGGTAGAGAATATATGACAGCCTTGACACCTGGATTCATCTAGAGTCATTCAGAGAGATGATGAGTTGCAGAAAAGCAGAGTTTGACAGAGGGAGAGAAAATTTGACAGCCTTGACACCTGGATTCATCAAGACTCATTCAGCAAGATGATGAGTTATACAAAAGCAGAGGTTGATAGAGGGAGACAATATTAGACAGCCTTGACACCTGGATTCATCAAGAGTCATTCAGAGATATAATGAGTTGCAGAAAAGCAAAGGTTGGCAGAGGGAGCGAATATTTGACAGCCTTGACACCTGGATTCATGAAGACTTATTCAGAGAGATGATGAGTTGCAGTAAAGCAGAGGTTGACAGAGGGAGAGAATATTTGACAACCTTGACACCTGGATTCATCAAGACTCATTCAGAGAGATGATGAGTTACAGAAAAGCAGAGGTTGACAAAGGGAGAAAATATTTGACAGCCTTGACATCTGGATTCATCAAGACTCTTTCAGAGAGATGATGAGTTGTAGAAAAGCAATGGTTGAAAGAGGGAGAGAATATATAACAGCCTTGACACCTGGGTTCATCAAGACTCATTCAGAGAGATGATGAGTTGTAGAAAAGCAAAGGTTGACAGAGGGAGAGAATATTTGACAGTCTTGACACCTGGATTCATCAAGACTCATTCAGAGAGATGATGAGTTACAGAAAAACAGAGGTTGACAGACGAAGAGAATGCTTGACAGCCTTGACCCCTGGGTTCATCAAAACTCATTCAGAGAGATGATGAGTTGTAGAAGAGCAGAGGTTGACAGAGGGAGAGAATATCTAACAGCCTTGACACCTGGAATCATCAAGACTCATTCATAGAGATGATGAGTTGTAGAAAAGCAAAGGTTGAAAAAAAGGAGAGAATATATGACAGCTTTGACACCTGGATTCATCAAGAGTTATTCAGAGAGATGATGAGTTACAGAAAAGCAGAGTTTGACAGAAGGAGAGAATATTTGACAGCCTTGACACCTGGATTCATCAAGAATCATTCACAATGATGACGAGCTGCAGAAAAGCAGAGGTTGACAGAGGGAGAGAATATTTGACATCCTTGACACCTGGATTCGTCAAGACTTATTCAGAGAGATTAGTTACAGAAAAGCACAAGTTGACAGAGGGAGAGAATATTTGACAGCCTTAACACCTGGAATCACCAAGAGTCATTCAGAGAGATAATGAGTTGCAGAAAAGGTTGACAGAGGAGAGAATATTTGACAGCCTTGACACCTGAATTCATCAAGACTCATTCAGAGAGATGATGAGTTACAGAAAAGCAGAGGTTGACTGAGGGAGAGCATATTTGACAGTCTTGACACGTGGTTTCATCAAGACTCATTCAGAGAGATGATGAGTTGCAGAAAAGCAGAGGTTCACAGAGGGAGACAATATATGACAGTCTTGACACCTGGATTCATCAAGAGTCATTCAGAGAGATGATGAGTTGCAGAAAAGTAGAGTTTGACAGAGGGAGAGAAAACTGGACAGCCTTGACACCTGGATTCATCAAGACTCATTCAGCAAGATGATGAGTTGTAGAAAAGCAGAGATTGATAGAGGGAGAGAATATTAGACAGCCTTGATACCTGGATTCATCAAGATTCATTCAGAGAGATGACGAGTTACAGTAAAGCAGAAGTTGACTGAGGGAGAGATTATATGACAGCCTTGACACCTGGATTCATCAAGAGTCATTCAGAGTGAAGGTGAGTTACAGAAAAGCAGAGATTGACAGAGGGAGAGAATATTTGCAGCCTTGACACCTAGATTCATCAAGACTCATTCAGAGAAATTATGAGTTGCAGAAAAGCAGAGGTTGACAAAGGGAAAGAAAATTTGACAGCCTTGACACCTGGATTCATCAAGACTCAGTCAGAGAGATAATGAGTTGCAGAAAAGCAGAGGTTGACAGAGGGAGAGAATATTTGACAGCCTTGACACCTGTATTCATCAAGACTCATTCAGAGAAATGATGAGTTGTAGAAAAGCAAAGGTTGACAGAGGGAGAGAATATTTGACAACCTTGACACCTGGTTTCATTGAGACTCATTCAAAAAGATGCTTGAGTTGCAGAAAAGCAAAGGTTGACAGAGGGAAAGAATATTATACAGCCTTGACACCTTAATTCATCAAGACTCATTCAGAGAAATGATGAGTTGTAGAAAAGCAAAGGTTGACAGGGAGAGAGAATATTTGACAGCCTTGACACCTGGATTCATCAAGATTCATTCAGAGAGATGACGAGTTACAGAAAAGCAGAAGTTGACAGAGGGAGAGAATATTTGACAACCTTGACACCTGGATTCATCAAGAGTCATTCAGAGAGATGATGAGTTACAGAAAAGCAGAGGTTGACAGAGGGAGAGAATATTTGACAGCCTTGACACCTGGATTCATCAAGACTCATTCAGAGAAATGATGAGTAGCAGAAAAGCAGAGGTTGACAGAGGGAGAGAAAATTTGACAGCCTTTACACCTTGATTCATCAAGACTCATTCAGATAGATGATGAGATGCAGAAAAGCAGAGGTTGACAGTGGGAGAGAAAATTTGACAGCCTTGACACCTGGATTCATGAAGAGTTATTCAGAGAGATGATGAGTTGCAGAAAAGCAGAGGTTGACAGAGGTAGATTATATTTGACAGCCTTGACACCTGGATTCATCAAGACTCATTCAGAGAGATGATGAGTTACAGTAAAACAGAACTTGACAGAGGGAGAGAATATTTGACAGCCTTTACACCTGGATTCATCAAGAGTTATTCAGAGAGATGATGGGTTTAATAAAAGTAGAGGTTGACAGAGGGAGAGAATATTTGACAGCCTTGACACTTGGATTCATCAAGACTCATTCAGAGAAATGATAAGTTGCAGAAAAGCAGAGGTTGACAGAGGGAGAGAATATTTGATGGCCTTGACACCTGGATTCATCAAGACTCATTCAGAGAGATGATGAGTTGCAGAAAAGCAGAGATTGTCAGAGGGAGAGAGTATTTGACAGCCTTGACAGCTGGATTCATCAAAAGTTATTCAGAGAGATGATGAGTTGCAGAAAAGCAAAGGTTGACAAAGGTAGAGAATATTTGACAGCCTTGTCACCTGGAATCATCAAGACTCATTCAAAGAGATGATGAGTTACAGTAAAGCAGAAGTTGACAGAGGGAGAGAATATTTGACAGCCTTGACACCTGGATTCATCAAGAGTTATTTGGAGAGATGATGGGTTTCATAAAAGCAGACGTTCACTGAGGGAGAGAAAATTTGACAGCCTTGACACCTGGATTCATCAAGCCTCATTCAGAGAATTGATATGTTGCAGAAAAGCAGAGGTTGACAGAGGGAGAGAATATTTGATGTCCTTGACACCTGGATTCATCAAGACTCATTCAGAGAGATGATGAGCTGCAGAAAAGCAGAGATTGACAGAGGGAGAGAGTATTTGACAGTCTTGACACGTGGTTTCATCAAAACTCATTCAGAGAGATGATGAGATGCAGAAAAGCAGAGGTTCACAGAGGGAGAGAATATTTGACAGTCTTGACACCTGGATTCATGTAGAGTTATTCAGAGAGATGATGAGTTGCAGAAAAGCAGAAGTTGACAGAGGTAGAAAATATATGCCAGACTTGACACCTGGATTCATCAAGAGTCATTCAGAGAGATGATGAGTTGCAGAAAAGCATTGAGTTTGACAGATGGAGAGAAAATTTGACAGCCTTGACACCTGGATTCATCAAGATTCATTCAGAGAGATGACGAGTTTCTGTAAAGCAGAAGTTGACTGAGGGAGAGAATATATGACAGCCTTGACACCTGGATTCATCAAGAGTCATTCAGAGAGAAGGTGAGTTACAGAAAAGCAGAGATTGACAGAGGGAGAGAATATTTGCAGCCTTGACACCTGGATTCATCAAGACTCATTCAGAGAAATGATGAGTTGCAGAAAGGCAGAGGTTGACAGAGGGAAAACAAATTTGACAGCCTTGACACCTGGATTCATCAAGACTCATTCAGAGAGATGATGAGTTGCAGAAAAGCAGAGGTTGACTGAGGGAGAGAATATTTGACAGCCTTGACACCTGGATTCATCAAGAATCATTCACAATGATGACGAGCTGCAGAAAAGCAGAGGTTGACAGAGGGAGAGAATATTTGACATCCTTGACACCTGGATTCGTCAAGACTTATTCAGAGAGATTAGTTACAGAAAAGCACAAGTTGACAGAGGGAGAGAATATTTGACAGCCTTAACACCTGGAATCACCAAGAGTCATTCAGAGAGATAATGACTTGCAGAAAAGGTTGACAGAGGAGAGAATATTTGACAGCCTTGACACCTAAATTCATCAAGACTCATTCAGAGAGATGATGAGTTACAGAAAAGCAGAGGTTGACTGAGGGAGAGCATATTTGACAGTCTTGACACGTGGTTTCATCAAGACTCATTCAGAGAGATGATGAGTTGCAGAAAAGCAGAGGTTCACAGAGGGAGAGAATATATGACAGCCTTGACACCTGGATTCATGTAGAGTAATTCAGAGAGATGATGAGTTGCAGAAAAGCAGAAGTTGACAGAGGTAGAAAATATATGCCAGCCTTGACACCTGGATTCATCAAGAGTCATTCAGAGAGATGATGAGTTGCAGAAAAGTAGAGTTTGACAGAGGGAGAGAAAATTGGACATCCTTGACACCTGGATTCATCAAGACTCATTCAGAGAGATGATGAGTTGCAGAAAAGCAGAGGTTGACTGAGGGAGAGAATATTTGACAGCCTTGACACCTGGATTCATCAAGACTCATTCAGAGAAATGATGAGTTGTAGAAAAGCAAAGGTTGACAGAGGGAGAGAATATTTGACAACCTTGACACCTGGTTTCATCGAGACTCATTCAAAAAGATGCTTGAGTTGCAGAAAAGCAAAGGTTGACAGAGAGAAAGAATATTATACAGCCTCGACACCTGGATTCATCAAGACTCATTCAGAGAAATGATAAGTTGTAGAAAAACAAAGGTTGACTGAGGGATAGAATATTTGACAGCCTTGACACCTGGATTCATCAAGACTGATTCAGAGAGATGACGAGTTACAGTAAAGCAGAAGTTGACAGAGGGAGAGAATATTTGACAGCCGTGACACCTGTATTCATCGAGACTCATTCAGAGAGATGATTGAGTTGCAGAAAAGCAAAGGTTGACAGAGGGAAAGAATATTAGACAGCCTTGACACCTGGATTCATCAAGACTCATTCAGAGAAATGATGAGTTGTAGAAAAGCAAAGGTTGACAGAGGGAGAGAATATTTGACATCCTTGACACCTGGATTCATCAAGATTCATTCAGAGAGATGACGAGTTACAGTAAAGCAGAAGTTGACAGTGGGAGAGAATATTTGACAGCCTTGACACCTGGATTCATCAAGAGTCATTCAGAGAGATGATGAGTTACAGAAAAGCAGAGGCTGACATAGGGAGAGAATATTTGCAGCTTTGACACCTGGATTCATCAAGACTCATTCAGAGAAATGATGAGTTGCAGAAAAGCAAAGGTTGACAGATTAAGAGAATATTTGACAGCCTTGACACCTGGTTTCACTGAGACTCATTCAGAGAGATGATTGAGTTGCAGAAAAGCAAAGGTTGACAGAGGGAAAGAATATTAGACAGCCTTTACACCTTGATTCATCAAGACTCATTCAGAGAAATGATGAGTTGTAGAAAAGCAAAGGTTGACAGAGGGAGAGAATATTTGACAGCCTTGACACCTTGATTCATCAAGATTCATTCAGAGAGATGACGAGTTGCAGTAAAGCAGAAGTTGACAGAGGGAGAGAATATTTGACAACCTTGACACCTGGTTTCATCGAGACTGATTCAGAGAGATGACTGAGTTACAAAAAAGCAAAAGTTGACAGAGGGAAAGAATATTAGATAGCCTTTACACCTGGATTCATCAAGACTCATTCAGAGAAATGATGAGTTGTAGAAAAGCAAAGGTTGATAGAGGGAGAGAATATCTGACAGCCTTGACACCTGGATTCATGAAGATTCATTCAGAGAGATGACGAGTTACAGTAAAGCAGAAGTTGACAGAGAGAGAGAATATTTGACAGCCTTGACACCTGGATTCATCAAGACTCATTCAGAGAGATGATGAGTTACAGAAAAGCAGAAGTTGACAGAGGGAGAGAATATTTGCAGCCTTGACACCTGGATTCATCAAGACTCATTCAGAGAAATGATGAGTTGCAGAAAAGCAGAGGTTGACAGAGGGAGAGAAAATTTGACAGCCTTGACACATGGATTCATCAAGACTCATTCAGAGAGATGATGAGTTGCAGAAAAACAGAGGTTGACAGAGGGAGAGAATATTTGACAGCCTTGACACCTTGTATCATCAAGACTCATTCAGAGAGATGATGAGTTGCAGAAAAGCAGAGTTTGACAGAGGTAGATTATATTTGACAGCCTTGACACCTGGATTCATCAAGACCCATTCAGAGAGATGATGAGTTACAGTAAATCAGACGTTGACAGAGGGAGAGAATATTTGATAGCCTTGACACCTGGATTCATCAAGAGTTATTCAGAGAGATGATGGGTTTCATAAAAGCAGAGGTTGACTGAATGAGAGAATATTTGACAGCCTTGACACCTGGATTCATCAAGACTCATTCAGAGAAATGATAAGTTGCAGAAAAGCAGAGGTTGACAGAGGGAAAGAATATTTGACGGCCTTGACACCTGGATTCATCAAGACTCATTCAGAGAGATGATGAGTTGCAGAAAAGCAGAGGTTGACATAGGTAGAGAATATTTGACAGTCTTGACACCTGGATTCATCAAGACTCATTCAGAGAGATGATGAGTTACAGTAAAGCAGAAATTGACAGAGGGAGAGAATATTTGACAGCCTTGACACCTGGATTCATTAAGAGGTATTCAGAGAGATGATGGGTTTCATAAAAGCAGAGGTTGACTGAGGGAGAGAATATTTTACAGCCTTGACACCTGGATTCATCAAGCCTCATTCAGAGAAATGATAATTTGCAGAAAAGCAGAGGTTGACAGAGGGAGAGAATATTTGATGGCCTTGACACATGGATTCATCAAGACTCATTCAGAGAGATGATGAGTTGCAGAAAAGCAGAGATTGACAGAGGGAGAGAGTATTTGACAGCCTTGACACCTGGATTCATCAAAACTCATTCAGAGAGATGATGAGTTGCAGAAAAGCAGAGGTTGACAGAGGGAGAGAATATTTGACAGCCTTGATACCTGGATTCATGTAGAGTTATTCAGAGTTATGATGAGTTGTAGAAAATCAGAGGTTGACAGAGGTAGAGAATATATGACAGCCTTAACACCTGGATTCATCTAGAGTCATTCAGAGAGATGATGAGTAGCAGAAAAGCAGAGTTTGACAGAGGGAGAGAAAATTTGACAGCCTTGACACCTGGATTCATCAAGACTCATTCAGCAAGATGATGAGTTGTAGAAAAGCAGAGGTTGATAGAGGGAGAGAATATTAGACAGCCTTGACACCTGGATTCATCAAGAGTCATTCAGAGATATAATGAGTTGCAGAAAGGCAGAGGTTTACAGAGGGAGAGAATGTTTAACAGCCTTGACACCTGGATTCATGAAGACTCATTCAGAGAGATGAAGAGTTCCAGAAAAGCAGAGTTTGACAGAGGGAGAGAATGTATGACAGTCTTGACACCTGGACTCATCAAGACTCATTCAGAGAGATGATGAGTTGCAGAAAAGCAGAGATTGACAGAGGGAGAGAGTATTTGACAGTCTTGACACGTGGTTTCATCAAAACTCATTCAGAGAGATGATGAGATGCAGAAAAGCAGAGGTTCACAGAGGGAGAGAATATTTGACAGTCTTGACACCTGGATTCATGTAGAGTTATTCAGAGAGATGATGAGTTGCAGAAAAGCAGAAGTTGACAGAGGTAGAAAATATATGCCAGACTTGACACCTGGATTCATCAAGAGTCATTCAGAGAGATGATGAGTTGCAGAAGAGCAGAGTTTAACAGATGGAGAGAAAATTTGACAGCCTTGACACCTGGATTCATCAAGATTCATTCAGAGAGATGACGAGTTTCTGTAAAGCAGAAGTTGACTGAGGGAGAGAATATATGACAGCCTTGACACCTGGAATCATCAAGAGTCATTCAGAGAGAAGGTGAGTTACAGAAAAGCAGAAGTTGACAGAGGGAGAGAATATTTGCAGCCTTGACACGTGGATTCATCAAGACTCATTCAGAGAAATGATGAGTTGCAGAAAAGCAGAGGTTGACAGAGGGAAAGCAAATTTGACAGCCTTGACACCTGGATTCATCAAGACTCATTCAGAGAGATGATGAGTTGCAGAGAAGCAGAGGTTGACTGAGGGAGAGAATATTTGACAGCCTTGGCACCTGGATTCATCAAGACTCATTCAGAGAAATGATGAGTTGTAGAAAAGCAAAGGTTGACAGAGGGAGAGAATATTTGACAACCTTGACACCTGGTTTCATCGAGACTCATTCAAAAAGATGCTTGAGTTGCAGAAAAGCAAAGGTTGACAGAGGGAAAGAATATTATACAGCCTTGACACCTGGATTCATCAAGACTCATTCAGAGAAATGATAAGTTGTAGAAAAACAAAGGTTGACTGAGGGATAGAATATTTGACAGCCTTGACACCTGGATTCATCAAGACTGATTCAGAGAGATGTCGAGTTACAGTAAAGCAGAAGTTGACAGAGGGAGAGAATATATGACAGCCGTGACACCTGTATTCATCGAGACTCATTCAGAGAGATGATTGAGTTGCAGAAAAGCAAAGGTTGACAGAGGGAAAGAATATTAGACAACCTTGACACCTGGATTCATCAAGACTCATTCAGAGAAATGATGAGTTGTAGAAAAGCAAAGGTTGACAGAGGGAGAGAATATTTGACATCCTTGACACCTGGATTCATCAAGATTCATTCAGAGAGATGACGAGTTACAGTAAAGCAGAAGTTGACAGTGGGAGAGAATATTTGACAGCCTTGACACCTGGATTCATCAAGAGTCATTCAGAGAGATGATGAGTTACAGAAAAGCAGAGGCTGACATAGGGAGAGAATATTTGCAGCTTTGACACCTGGATTCACCAAGACTCATTCAGAGAAATGATGAGTTGCAGAAAAGCAAAGGTTGACAGATTAAGAGAATATTTGACAGCCTTGACACCTGGATTCATCAAGACTCATTCAGAGAGATGATGAGTTGCAGAAAAGCAGAGGTTGACAGAGGGAGAGAATATTTGCATCCTTGACACCTGGATTCATCAAGACTCATTCAGAGAAATGATGAGTTGCAGAAAAGCAGAGGTTGACAGAGGGAGAGAAAATTTGACAGCCTTGACACCTCGATTCATCAAGACTCATTCAGAAAGATGATGAGTTGCAGAAAAGCAGAGGTTGACAGAGGGAGAGAATATATGACAGCCTTGACACCTGGATTCATCAAGACTCATTTAGAGAAATGATGAGTTGTAGAAAAGCAAAGGATGACAGAGGGAGAGAATATTTGACAGCCGTGACACCTGGTTTCACTGAGACTCATTCAGAGAGATGATTGAGTTGCAGAAAAGCAAAGGTTGACAGAGGGAAAGAATATTAGACAGCCTTTACACCTTGATTCATCAAGACTCATTCAGAGAAATGATGAGTTGTAGAAAAGCAAAGGTTGACAGAGGGAGAGAATATTTGACAGCCTTGACACCTGGATTCATCAAGATTCATTCAGAGAGATGACGAGTTACAGTAAAGCAGAAGTTGACAGAGGGAGAGAATATTTGACAACTTTGACACCTGGTTTCATCGAGACTGATTCAGAGAGATGATTGAGTTGCAAAAAAGCAAAGGTTGACAGAGGGAAAGAATATTAGACAGCCTTTACACCTGGATTCATCAAGACTCATTCAGAGAAATGATGAGTTGTAGAAAAGCAAAGGTTGATAGAGGGAGAGAATATCTGACAGCCTTGACACCTGGATTCATGAAGATTCATTCAGAGAGATGACGAGTTACAGTAAAGCAAAAGTTGACAGAGAGAGAGAATATTTGACAGCCTTGACACCTGGAGTCGTCAAGAGTCATTCAGAGAGATGATGAGTTACAGAAAAGCAGAAGTTGACAGAGGGAGAGAATATTTGCAGCCTTGACACCTGGATTCATCAAGACTCATTCAGAGAAATGATGAGTTGCAGAAAAGCAGAGGTTGACAGAGGGAGAGAAAATTTGACAGCCTTGACACATGGATTCATCAAGACTCATTCAGAGAGATGATGAGTTGCAGAAAAGCAGAGGTTGACAGAGGGAGAGAATATTTGACAGCCTTGACACCTGGTTTCATCAAGACTCATTCAGAGAGATGATGAGTTGCAGAAAAGCAGAGTTTGACAGAGGTAGATTATATTTGACAGCCTTGACACCTGGATTGATCAAGACCCATTCAGAGAGCTGATGAGTTACAGTAAATCTGACGTTGACAGAGGGAGAGAATATTTGATAGCCTTGACACCTGGATTCATCAAGAGTTATTCAGAGAGATGATGGGTTTCATAAAAGCAGAGGTTGACTGAATGAGAGAATATTTGACAGCCTTGACACCTGGATTCATCAAGATTCATTCAGAGAAATGATAAGTTGCAGAAAAGCAGAGGTTGACAGAGGGAAAGAATATTTGACGGCCTTGACACCTGGATTCATCAAGACTCATTCAGAGAGATGATGAGTTGCAGAAAAGCAGAGGTTGACATAGGTAGAGAATATTTGACAGTCTTGACACCTGGATTCATCAAGACTCATTCAGAGAGATGATGAGTTACAGTAAAGCAGAAATTGACAGAGGGAGAGAATATTTGACAGCCTTGACACCTGGATTCATTAAGAGGTATTCAGAGAGATGATGGGTTTCAAAAAAGCAGAGGTTGACAGAGGGAGAGAATATTTGACAGCCTTGACACCTGGATTCATCAAGCCTCATTCAGAGAAATGATAAGTTGCAGAAAAGCAGAGGTTGACAGAGGGAGAGAATATTTGATGGCCTTGACACATGGATTCATCAAGACTCATTCAGAGAGATGATGAGTTGCAGAAAAGCAGAGACTGACAGAGGGAGAGAGTATTTGACAGCCTTGACACCTGGATTCATCAAGCCTCATTCAGAGAAATGATAAGTTGCAGAAAAGCAGAGGTTGACAGAGGGAGAGAGTATTTGATGGCCTTGACACATGGATTCATCAAGACTCATTCAGAGAGATGATGAGTTGCAGAAAAGCAGAGGTTGACAGAGGGAGAGAATATTTGACAGCCTTGATACCTGGATTCATGTAGAGTTATTCAGAGAGATGATGAGTTGTAGAAAGTCAGAGGTTGACAGAGGTAGAGAATATATGACAGCCTTAACACCTGGATTCATCTAGAGTCATTCAGAGAGATGATGAGTAGCAGAAAAGCAGAGTTTGACGGAGGGAGAGAAAATTTGACAGTCTTGACACCTGGATTCATCAAGACTCATTCAGCAAGATGATGAGTTGTACTAAAGCAGAGGTTGATAGAGGGAGAGAATATTAGACAGCCTTGACACCTGGATTCATCAGGAGTCATTCAGAGATATAATGAGTTGCAGAAAGGCAGAGGTTTACAGATGGAGAGAATGTTTAGCAGCCTTGACACCTGGATTCATGAAGACTCATTCAGAGAGATGAAGAGTTCCAGAAAAGCAGAGTTTGACAGAGGGAGAGAATGTATGACAGTCTTGACACCTGGACTCATCAAGACTCATTGAGAGATGATGAGTTGCAGAAAAGCAGAGTTTGACAGAGGGAGAAAATATTTGACAACCTTGACACCTGAATTCATCAAGACTCATTCAGAGAGATGACGAGTTACAGAAAAGCAAAGGATGACAGAGAGAGAGAATATTTGACAGCCTTGACACCTGGTTTCACTGAGACTCATTCAGAGAGATGATTGAGTTGCAGAAAAACAAAGGTTGACAGAGGGAAAGAATATTAGACAGCCTTTACACCTTGATTCATCAAGACTCATTCAGAGAAATGATGAGTTGTAGAAAAGCAGAGGTTGACAGAGGGAGAGAATATTTGACAGCCTTGACAACTGGATTCATCAAGATTCATTCAGAGAGATGACGAGTTACAGTAAAGCAGAAGTTGACAGAGGGAGAGAATATTTGACAACTTTGACACCTGGTTTCATCGAGACTGATTCAGAGAGATGATTGAGTTGCAAAAAAGCAAAGGTTGACAGAGGGAAAGAATATTAGACAGCCTTTACACCTGGATTCATCAAGACTCATTCAGAGAAATGATGAGTTGTAGAAAAGCAAAGGTTGATAGAGGGAGAGAATATCTGACAGCCTTGACACCTGGATTCATGAAGATTCATTCAGAGAGATGACGAGTTACAGTAAAGCAAAAGTTGACAGAGAGAGAGAATATTTGACAGCCTTGACACCTGGAGTCATCAAGAGTCATTCAGAGAGATGATGAGTTACAGAAAAGCAGAAGTTGACAGAGGGAGAGGATATTTGCAGCCTTGACACCTGGATTCATCAAGACTCATTCAGAGAAATGATGAGTTGCAGAAAAGCAGAGGTTGACAGAGGGAGAGAAAATTTGACAGCCTTGACACATGGATTCATCAAGACTCATTCAGAGAGATGATGAGTTGCAGAAAAGCAGAGGTTGACAGAGGGAGAGAATATTTGACAGCCTTGACACCTGGTTTCATCAAGACTCATTCAGAGAGATGATGAGTTGCAGAAAAGCAGAGTTTGACAGAGGTAGATTATATTTGACAGCCTTGACACCTGGATTCATCAAGACCCATTCAGAGAGATGATGAGTTACAGTAAATCTGACGTTGACAGAGGGAGAGAATATTTGATAGCCTTGACACCTGGATTCATCAAGAGTTATTCAGAGAGATGATGGGTTTCATAAAAGCAGAGGTTGACTGAATGAGAGAATATTTGACAGCCTTGACACCTGGATTCATCAAGACTCATTCAGAGAAATGATAAGTTGCAGAAAAGCAGAGGTTGACAGAGGGAAAGAATATTTGACGGCCTTGACACCTGGATTCATCAAGACTCATTCAGAGAGATGATGAGTTGCAGAAAAGCAGAGGTTGACATAGCTAGAGAATATTTGACAGTCTTGACACCTGGATTCATCAAGACTCATTCCGAGAGATGATGAGTTACAGTAAAGCAGAAATTGACAGAGGGAGAGAATATTTGACAGCCTTGACACCTGGATTCATTAAGAGGTATTCAGAGAGATGATGGGTTTCATAAAAGCAGAGGTTGACAGAGGGAGAGAATATTTGACAGCCTTGACACATGGATTCATCAAGCCTCATTCAGAGAAATGATAAGTTGCAGAAAAGCAGAGGTTGACAGAGGGAGAGAATATTTGATGGCCTTGACACATGGATTCATCAAGACTCATTCAGAGAGATGATGAGTTGCAGAAAAGCAGAGATTGACAGAGGGAGAGAGTATTTGACAGCCTTGACACCTGGATTCATCAAGCCTCATTCAGAGAAATGATAAGTTGCAGAAAAGCAGAGGTTGACAGAGGGAGAGAGTATTTGATGGCCTTGACACATGGATTCATCAAGACTCATTCAGAGAGATGATGAGTTGCAGAAAAGCAGAGGTTGACAGAGGGAGAGAATATTTGACAGCCTTGATACCTGGATTCATGTAGAGTTATTCAGAGAGATGATGAGTTGTAGAAAGTCAGAGGTTGACAGAGGTAGAGAATATATGACAGCCTTAACACCTGGATTCATCTAGAGTCATTCAGAGAGATGATGAGTAGCAGAAAAGCAGAGTTTGACAGAGGGAGAGAAAATTTGACAGCCTTGACATCTGGATTCATCAAGACTCATTCAGCAAGATGATGAGTTGTACTAAAGCCGAGGTTGATAGAGGGAGAGAATATTAGACAGCCTTGACACCTGGATTCATCAAGAGTCATTCAGAGATATAATGAGTTGCAGAAAGGCAGAGGTTTACAGATGGAGAGAATGTTTAACAGCCTTGACACCTGGATTCATGAAGACTCATTCAGAGAGATGAAGAGTTCCAGAAAAGCAGAGTTTGACAGAGGGAGAGAATGTATGACAGTCTTGACACCTGGACTCATCAAGACTCATTGAGAGATGATGAGTTGCAGAAAAGCAGAGTTTGACAGAGGGAGAAAATATTTGACAACCTTGACACCTGAATTCATCAAGACTCATTCAGAGAGATGACGAGTTACAGAAAAGCAGATGTTGATAAAGGGAGAGAATATTTGAAAACCTTGCCATGTGGGTTCATCAAAATTTTTCCCCAGAGAAAAGATGTCTTGCGTGTGGGACCTGGATAGCTCTCGATGAGCCACACGTGTATAGATAATTCAGTGTCTTTCTCTCGTTAGATATTAAAAGATATTATAAAACAAATAGATATATCAGAGGAATCATATTGCTACTTCGACCGGATGACATTTTGGGCTCATCTTGAACTAATAAATATTTTCCTACTTGCGCCAGTTATACGAATATATATGAATTTCTAGAGAATTGTTAAGTATATGTGTGTCGTTGTGTGTATGTTTTTGTATGTCACTGTTTTTCACTAGCTCCTTGGAAACTAAGGTTTGTTCTGGCTCACATGTC